>JAHPZR010053891.1:0-14541 GCA_019787425.1 Platygyra sinensis | reverse complement strand
TTTTTTTCCATTGAACTGGAAAGAGTTCTCTTTAACTATAAGTCTGAGCATATCTATGAGGAAGTGGGTTGGAATAGGAGGCCTGTTGTTATGGAAGCGCTCGTATGCATTGCATACGGTAGTAATGCCTTCCTCCTGCGGTATGTTTGTGTACAGGCTGGTTACATCCATAGACACCAGAATGATATTTTTCTGGGACTATCGTATTTTCTATGAAGTTAATAAAGTCTGTCGTATCTTTGAGATACGAGTCTTGTAGTTTCGCTATAGGCTGGAGCAGACTGTCTATAAATGATGATATACGCTCGGTGGAGCCTTCACAGCCCGATATAATAGGTCTGCCGACTGGGTGAACTTTATGGATCTTTGTGAGGGTATAGAATTCTGGGATACGCGGTGGATTTGTTGTCAGTTGTATATTGGAGAGGTTCTTGATGTATTGTTTGTTAGACTCATATGTTTTTCTTTGACGCTCCTTGCGTGCTGTTTTCCTGCGCGTATTGTGTGTCTTATTTCTTATTTTTCGTTTTTCTATATTCTTCCCCCTCTTAGATATCTTTGTGCACTCAGATAACAGACAGGGATAAGATTCACTCTTTTTATTCGTGTTTGCCATTTCTAGTTTTCCATCATTTGTTTAAGGTTGTATATCTGCGCTTGGATATTACTTGCTGACCTTTGCACATTAGTTGTCACAATACTCTCTCTATTGTTAGTACGGTGTAGCTTTACATCATTGTTATTCGATGTACTAGGTGCGGTACTAGAACGCGATTTTCGTTCAAGTTCTCTTAGCTTAAGCTTGTTTCCCTGTACGCTACGGTAGTGGAACTTTCTCAACGCCCCTAGCAGTTTACGTTCTGCTTCTTTTCTAATCTTATTAATGTCAGATTTGAATTCTGGATCCGGTCTGATCTTAGCCCGTGCACTACATCGTAGTGTTTTGGGGCAAGTGCCATTGTCTATATGTTCTTGTAGTTTCGCAATGGATTCTTCTGAATTTCTCACTGAGATTTCCAATGCGGTTTTTTCATCAGAGCGTTTGCGTTTCCTGGGTCTACTGTGATGGCCGTTGCTGCTGTCACGTCTGTGAGGTTTTCCCTCCCGCTTTTCGCGGTTCCGCTTACGGCTTTCTCTTGGCGTTTTGAGCATTTTGGATGCTTTCATGAGAACTTTGTATCGCTTCTGGGGGCAGTGTTCTTGGCATGATGTTCTCTCTCTCGTTCATGTCTACATCGCTAACGGGACTTCTAGCCGGTGATTGTCTCGGCAAGAGGTTACCATCACTGTCAAGAACTATATCCATTGAAAATCTCAAGTAGTTCTCAAGCAATACTGCAGTTTCGGTTCTATAGTGAACCTCGTCAGTTGCTCCTCTACTGCTGATCTAGCTGACGTGGAGTGACAGAGAAGTTTCTGGTTCTCTCCGTAGGAACTGAAAATGCCAGAGGTAATGTCTAAAATATGCTGCACCTTCAAGCTTGCCGTATACATGATTTAACCTATTTGTGTCTCTTATTTGATCTCAGTTGATCGAAAGTGAAGTTCTTGAGATCCTGATGGTTTTCTCCAAAGACACGGACCCTGAGATGGTTCGAGCGTGCGCCGAAAGAGCGCTACAAAGTGCTGTGGAGATGAAGCTTATTAAAGAAAACCAAGAAAAAGGCTCCAGCAGATAACGGCGAGGAATAAAGTAAAATTCCTAAACCTGCGAGCCTGCGAAGAAAAAGCAATGGAGGCCAAAGGTGTTGATGCATTACGATGAGCCTTCGTTCCCCTTGACCAGCGGTCGAGAGTCCGCTGGTCAAGGAGAGTGAAGGCTCAAAGGTTAAGATTGACGCCGGAGAGAGAAATTTAGCACTGACAATCATTGAAGTGACTGCCATATGCTTCATGAAAATGCATGAAAATAACGACTTACTATATAGGAAAACCAAAAACAGAAATGCAACAAGGCTATCAAGCCATACGCTTTCTCTTAGGATATTATGAAAAAGACTGCTGGCCTTTTGCTCCAATTTATATTTTAGAACACCATCTACTCATTATCGCTCTTAATTTCGTATTCTTCCAGTAACAAGGTGAATATCAGCATGGTATATCTTCCTAGTCTCGATAAACCTCTGACAGTTCTCGTTGTAATAGCATGTCTCTTCCTTTATTGAACATTCATTATTTCTTGTCATAAATGCTTAACTGTGCATTAATGAGAAGAAACTTGGTTGCCACTGAGTTTTGGGGGATAAAAGGGTTACCTTTCAAAGTTTGAAATTGAAGGCTGTCTTTTTTTTTTTATATATATTCAGTTATGTCAATGTCGACAGGTGCAGCCTTTTGTCAATAAAATTGCAGTGATCCACTTGCTGTATTCGGCTTTGTGTTACCAAGAAACTTCCTTCTTTGTACTTGACTGTTATGTCGTTCGGGCCTGTCGGTTCCAATCCTTGGGTCTGAATAAGCTAGGGGGCTCCATGGTGTTATCACTGTAAGCAACTAATAAACAATTATTGGATGAGGTGTTTGTGATATCCAGAATAACCCTTACCGAGACCTTGATTATTCTGGATATCACAAAAACTGAATCTAATAATTGTTTTATTACGCATTGAATACAAAAACTTGGAAGTCACGTTTCTGCTTCTTCACTGACGGCAAGCAACACGAATCGCACGAAGTTGGCATGATTACCTTAGAAATCATACAGTGCGGTCATACATGACATCATTACCCGTGACCTTGAGTGTCCTTGGCATGATCGTTGTATCTGCAGGTATGACGTCACGGGCGCTGATTTCCAAATTTCACTGTACGCTTTCGGCCAATCAGAAAAGAGTTAGAGAGTTCAGTGTATAAAAATGTCTTAAACAGACAGGCTTATACCATGCTGTTCTTGTAGTTCAATTCTTGAAATTACCGCTCTTTGAATCCGAGACTTTCTCCATTTGGGCGATGGCAGCAATCTGTATACGTAGAATGAGCCACAGTTTTTAACTGTAATATCTACAGTCTGACTGTAACACGTCGTATAACGAAAGCAGACCTTCCTCACGACTTGACCATCTTCAGTTTTAGGATGGGTACCATTCAACCAGCCTTGATGCAGAGTAGCACATCTTCCTAAACTAAAACTCGGACAGGTGGCAGCCATTCTGGTCCCTGTATCACCTGTGAATCGATACCAGCCAAAGACAAGAGCGTCGTCACACAAAATCGTTTGTGCGATGTGAGTGATTTTTCTATCAGCACTGGTCAGGTTTTTGTATCCATGGCACACGTCAACTGAAAAACATTAAATTCATTTTTTGATGTGTTGGTTAGTTTCCCTGGCGGTTAAGCACTATCTTAATTTCAAATTAACAACCGTTTAAAGAAGATTGGTTTCGTTTAGCATCCAGCCCTACAAACACCTACAAACACTACAACGTTGGACGCTTTTAACCTTAGTGGACCTAACACTTGGTGACTTAATCTAGAATTTATCTGTAAACAATTTGGTAGAACATATCATTGTTCAGGAAACTTGATGACAATAAGTTATTCTGAGCCTGTTTTTCCAATTTTTAAGTTTTAACTGATTTTCATCAAATTGTTTCAATTTTTCTTGACATAACTTGTACCTTTTTCAAGGGATTACTTTGGGTGTTCTTTAAGTCCTCTAAGTTATATTGTCATAGCTTTGATAGATCTTGCGTTACATAGAGAGGGCCTCAAAAGTGTCTCCCAAAGCGGAGACCCGGGCAGTGTAGACATGGCTTCTGTTGAGCTAATCCTAGTCCGAGTGGGGGTCCGAGTTCGGGTTAACTGGATTCGATGAAGAAGAAAACTGAGAGTGGGAAGGGGGGAGGGGGAAGCTGAACTTTTCTTTAGTCTTCATTCAATTCATTCGGAGTCTGTGTCAGAATATAAAGTGTGGCTGGCTCATAGCTGCCGGAGCTTATCCCGGTTTCTGTAGCATGAAGCGGCTAGAAGTATTTCTACTTCTCCGGAACGGGATGCTAGTCCATCGCAGGTCACTCCCCCGCAATTTTGTTAGGTTTTCCCAACAATTCGCCGGTACCCATTTATATACCTGAGTGGAGAGAGGCACCGTGAGAGTAAAGTGTCTTGCCCAAGAACACAACACAATGTCCCCGGCCAGGGCTCGAACCCAGACCGCTCGCTCCGAACTCGAGCACACTAACCATGAGGCCACCGCGCCTCCATATCAAGGTTAAACAACACCGCGGCAAAACGTATGCGCATGCGTCATCTTCGGCCATTTCCGGTTTGCACGTGTTATTTCGTTTCAAACTAATTTTGTTGTTAAAAAGCTTGTTGTTGTGAATCAGCAGCAACAGATGAAAGAGAAAAGGACCACAAATACGAAAACTGAGGTATGTAGACAATAGATAACTTGTTGCAATCGATAGATTGGCCTCCTTAAATAATCTTTGGACTTTGCAGTGGTCGCCATTACTTAGTATAGTAGTTCGCATATCGTGTTGTTGATTTATTACTATTTTTTCAATTTGATGCTTGGACCACTACAACATTAAATCCGTTAAGGTTTTTTTTATGCTGACAGAGAAAACCTTTAAGTCTATTCGCTGTTTGACGATTTTATTTCGCTTATGAAACTACAAATCTTATAATTAAGTGATCGCTTGAGACGTTAGTTTTACGATTTCAAAATTTCAGAAGGCCAAACCCTTGCATGTAAACAAACACAAAGGTGTGGTTGACTAAGACCCTTTGAGTTTTTTGTTCCTTTGGGATGATCTGTATCAAGATCACTCAGGAAATATGGCATCATCATTTCCCGAAGTGAATTGCATCAGATCCATTTTGTTACACCATAATCCAATTGATCGTAGATATAAATTATATTTGATCCTGATCCATAGCAATCCCCAAAGAATTGCACCCAGCAACTGAAATTGTTCAAATGTTTTGTTATCTTTTTTCAATTTGGTTTTCTTCTTTGACGTCCTAAACTTTGCAAATCTGTGTGTACTTGAAACTAATGAAACCAATGGGATTGAAATGCAAATTATTTAATTAATCGAATTTCAATTAATTTCATTTCATTTCAATTACTATATTATTTTGGCTTCAAAACCTTATATACATACATGTATCTTACCATAAGATGTTTATACTCTCAACCCGTCATTTGTTATTATTATGTGAAGGGTTGAAAGTATGAACATTTTATCTAAGCTTTTGAAGCTAATTAAAATGTATTTTTTAACCAAAAACAGATACAGTTAGGTTATTGGAAGTGCCAGCCATGATACTACCTCTTTAATTAATAATTTACAAAAGCGATGAAGCAAATGTTAAAGTGAAGATGAGAGAAAATTGCTGTTTAACAAAAACACTTTATAGACATTGATTATGCCAAACATAGCACCAAGTTGACCATATGCATGTAAGTGGCTGTCCATGACTATTATGTTGTTGTTTTGTCCAACCAGGCTGATGGTCATGCCATTCATGATTTCAACAGCAGTAAGACCGTCATCTTTGGCGAGCCGTTCTAAATAAAATGCCAGCTGAGAACTTCGAGGTACCACTGGATTTTCATTCAGGATGGATAGGTCAAAGGAGTCTTCAAGTTGTACTTTGCTAGTACTAGGTGTCAGAAAAGGATTTGCCTCTTGGACACTGAAGTATCCCCCTATTCCCGTGGTAACACTGTCATAAATGTTGTTTCCAAGTGAAATACAGTTAACAAAGAGATTTATCCAGTTTAGAAGAAGTTGAATTTATTGGCTTAATGAAAGAGCAGACTTATGGACAAAATAACATTTTGCCAGCAGTAAAGCAACAAATGAGTGTGCTTACAAGTACAGCTGTATGTCTACATACAGTAGACTGTAGGTGGACACCTTTTTAGTAGGATCATCCACATTAATTTTTAAGTTGCTGCCTCATCTGTTTACTTTTTACTTTAAACTTTTCCGGCAGAACAATATTACAGAACTGTGTAGTAACTCATTATTTATTAGGCAAGTATTAAAAATTACTTCATTGACTAATATGATTTTGTATGTCACAGTAACCTATTTCCTCCATGCTCCCTGTTTTTCTATCCATATGCACACAAGGGACTGCTCAGTATAACTGAGCAAGTATTTAATTTACAGTATTTTGAAGTTATAGCTTTCAACCTGTAACCTACTTTAACCTTACTTGAAGTACATTTGAAATCTGAAGATTTACAAACATTGGCTGCTCCCTGAGGGGCCTGCTTTTTTGAGGATCCATATCCCCTGGGCTTGTGCTGAAACCTAAAAGTCTGTTGACTCTTCCAGAATTGATAACATCTCTGGATGCCCCATGTTGCTGAATAAAATAATAATCCCTTTTCTCTCTGAAGTGTATTAGTTTTGTGAGATCTATAAAAATAATGATTTTTACGAAAACTGCAGAAATTCACGCGCGCTCATTGGCTAATTTTTATCGTCCATATGCGGACGTACACATGAATTTAAAATTCATGCGACGCGTCAGCGAGCGAGAGCCGGCAATTCGACAATTTGTTATCGTAAAAAACAAATTGATGTCAGTTTTTAATGCGTCTGTCCTGTTATGATAATGAATTTCGTCATAACATTGTCAAGTAGTCTGCGGATCCACTCGGCTATCGCCTCGTGGATCCACAGTTACTTTGACAATGTGATGACGAAATTCATGATCAATAACAGGACAGGACGCATAAAAAACTGACGTCAATTTGTTAAATTAATAAGTTGGTTCACTGGAACCACTTTAATTTATTTCCTTACCTTTCAAGTGGTTAAAATGTGGAGGAAGGTAAAACATAAAGCAATCTTACTTTGTTTTGTAATATAGAACTGCAGACTTGGGGTAAAGCTCTGTCTGCTGTTATAGTCAAGAAACCTGCAATAATTAATTAAACAGACTTTTTAAACTGAGTGACCTTGTGGTCTTTCAAGGAGACATATATTTTAAATACATCTACGTATAGCTTAAGAAAAAAAACAGGGCAAAGTATCTGAAATATGCTATTATGTGCAACAAAACAACAGTTCTTTTTTCCTGTAACACATGGTGTTCTTCACTCAGTCTTGGATCTTCCTGGAAAATGGACTGCAAAATGACATTGAAAGGACCAGGTGCACTTTTGTCTGCAAACTCTTTCATCTGTCCAGGATCATACAGTGGCACAGCCTCACTGCTTTTTATAATGATTTTGCAAGGATATCTGAAAATTTTGCCGCAATATTTTTCTTAGAATTAATTACAAAAAGCGTAAAATAATATCATTTTAACGCTTTATTTAAAATAAAATAATCAATATATTAAAGTTAAACAATAGATAAAATAAATATTTGATATTTATTTAAATAAGTAAAATATATATTTACCTTTTGTATTAATCTAAGAAAAATATTGGAAAATTTCAGATATCCTTGCAAAATCATTATAAAAAGCAGTGAGGCTGTGCCACTGTATGATCCTGGACAGATGAAAAGAGTTTGCAGACAAAAGTGCACCTGGTCCTTTCAATGTCATTTTGCAGTCCATTTTCCAGGAAGATCCAAGACTGAGTGAAGAACACCATGTGTTACAGGAAAAAAGAACTGTTGTTTTGTTGCACATAATAGCATATTTCAGATACTTTGCCCTGTTTTTTTTCTTAAGCTATACGTAGATGTATTTAAAATATATGTCTCCTTGAAAGACCACAAGGTCACTCAGTTTAAAAAGTCTGTTTAATTAATTATTGCAGGTTTCTTGACTATAACAGCAGACAGAGCTTTACCCCAAGTCTGCAGTTCTATATTACAAAACAAAGTAAGATTGCTTTATGTTTTACCTTCCTCCACATTTTAACCACTTGAAAGGTAAGGAAATAAATTAAAGTGGTTCCAGTGAACCAACTTATTAATTTAACAAATTGACGTCAGTTTTTTATGCGTCTGTCCTGTTATTGATCATGAATTTCGTCATCACATTGTCAAAGTAACTGTGGATCCACGAGGCGATAGCCGAGTGGATCCGCAGACTACTTTGACAATGTTATGACGAAATTCATTATCATAACAGGACAGACGCATTAAAAACTGACATCAATTTGTTTTTTACGATAACAAATTGTCGAATTGCCGGCTCTCGCTCGCTGACGCGTCGCATGAATTTTAAATTCATGTGTACGTCCGCATATGGACGATAAAAATTAGCCAATGAGCGCGCGTGAATTTCTGCAGTTTTTCGTAAAAATCATTATTTTTATAGATCTCACAAAACTAATACACTTCAGAGAGAAAAGGGATTATTATTTTATTCAGCAACATGGGGCATCCAGAGATGTTATCAATTCTGGAAGAGTCAACAGACTTTTAGGTTTCAGCACAAGCCCAGGGGATATGGATCCTCAAAAAAGCAGGCCCCTCAGGGAGCAGCCAATGTTTGTAAATCTTCAGATTTCAAATGTACTTCAAGTAAGGTTAAAGTAGGTTACAGGTTGAAAGCTATAACTTCAAAAATACTGTAAATTAAATACTTGCTCAGTTATACTGAGCAGTCCCTTGTGTGCATATGGATAGAAAAACAGGGAGCATGGAGGAAATAGGTTACTGTGACATACAAAATCATATTAGTCAATGAAGTGATTTTTAATACTTGCCTAATAAATAATGAGTTACTACACAGTTCTGTAATATTGTTCTGCCGGAAAAGTTTAAAGTAAAAAGTAAACAGATGAGGCAGCAACTTAAAAATTAATGTGGATGATCCTACTAAAAAGGTGTCCACCTACAGTCTACTGTATGTAGACATACAGCTGTACTTGTAAGCACACTCATTTGTTGCTTTACTGCTGGCAAAATGTTATTTTGTCCATAAGTCTGCTCTTTCATTAAGCCAATAAATTCAACTTCTTCTAAACTGGATAAATCTCTTTGTTAACTGTATTTCACTTGGAAACAACATTTATGACAGTGTTACCACGGGAATAGGGGGATACTTCAGTGTCCAAGAGGCAAATCCTTTTCTGACACCTAGTACTAGCAAAGTACAACTTGAAGACTCCTTTGACCTATCCATCCTGAATGAAAATCCAGTGGTACCTCGAAGTTCTCAGCTGGCATTTTATTTAGAACGGCTCGCCAAAGATGACGGTCTTACTGCTGTTGAAATCATGAATGGCATGACCATCAGCCTGGTTGGACAAAACAACAACATAATAGTCATGGACAGCCACTTACATGCATATGGTCAACTTGGTGCTATGTTTGGCATAATCAATGTCTATAAAGTGTTTTTGTTAAACAGCAATTTTCTCTCATCTTCACTTTAACATTTGCTTCATCGCTTTTGTAAATTATTAATTAAAGAGGTAGTATCATGGCTGGCACTTCCAATAACCTAACTGTATCTGTTTTTGGTTAAAAAATACATTTTAATTAGCTTCAAAAGCTTAGATAAAATGTTCATACTTTCAACCCTTCACATAATAATAACAAATGACGGGTTGAGAGTATAAACATCTTATGGTAAGATACATGTATGTATATAAGGTTTTGAAGCCAAAATAATATAGTAATTGAAATGAAATGAAATTAATTGAAATTCGATTAATTAAATAATTTGCATTTCAATCCCATTGGTTTCATTAGTTTCAAGTACACACAGATTTGCAAAGTTTAGGACGTCAAAGAAGAAAACCAAATTGAAAAAAGATAACAAAACATTTGAACAATTTCAGTTGCTGGGTGCAATTCTTTGGGGATTGCTATGGATCAGGATCAAATATAATTTATATCTACGATCAATTGGATTATGGTGTAACAAAATGGATCTGATGCAATTCACTTCGGGAAATGATGATGCCATATTTCCTGAGTGATCTTGATACAGATCATCCCAAAGGAACAAAAAACTCAAAGGGTCTTAGTCAACCACACCTTTGTGTTTGTTTACATGCAAGGGTTTGGCCTTCTGAAATTTTGAAATCGTAAAACTAACGTCTCAAGCGATCACTTAATTATAAGATTTGTAGTTTCATAAGCGAAATAAAATCGTCAAACAGCGAATAGACTTAAAGGTTTTCTCTGTCAGCATAAAAAAAACCTTAACGGATTTAATGTTGTAGTGGTCCAAGCATCAAATTGAAAAAATAGTAATAAATCAACAACACGATATGCGAACTACTATACTAAGTAATGGCGACCACTGCAAAGTCCAAAGATTATTTAAGGAGGCCAATCTATCGATTGCAACAAGTTATCTATTGTCTACATACCTCAGTTTTCGTATTTGTGGTCCTTTTCTCTTTCATCTGTTGCTGCTGATTCACAACAACAAGCTTTTTAACAACAAAATTAGTTTGAAACGAAATAACACGTGCAAACCGGAAATGGCCGAAGATGACGCATGCGCATACGTTTTGCCGCGGTGTTGTTTAACCTTGATATGGAGGCGCGGTGGCCTCATGGTTAGTGTGCTCGAGTTCGGAGCGAGCGGTCTGGGTTCGAGCCCTGGCCGGGGACATTGTGTTGTGTTCTTGGGCAAGACACTTTACTCTCACGGTGCCTCTCTCCACTCAGGTATATAAATGGGTACCGGCGAATTGTTGGGAAAACCTAACAAAATTGCGGGGGAGTGACCTGCGATGGACTAGCATCCCGTTCCGGAGAAGTAGAAATACTTCTAGCCGCTTCATGCTACAGAAACCGGGATAAGCTCCGGCAGCTATGAGCCAGCCACACTTTATATTCTGACACAGACTCCGAATGAATTGAATGAAGACTAAAGAAAAGTTCAGCTTCCCCCTCCCCCCTTCCCACTCTCAGTTTTCTTCTTCATCGAATCCAGTTAACCCGAACTCGGACCCCCACTCGGACTAGGATTAGCTCAACAGAAGCCATGTCTACACTGCCCGGGTCTCCGCTTTGGGAGACACTTTTGAGGCCCTCTCTATGTAACGCAAGATCTATCAAAGCTATGACAATATAACTTAGAGGACTTAAAGAACACCCAAAGTAATCCCTTGAAAAAGGTACAAGTTATGTCAAGAAAAATTGAAACAATTTGATGAAAATCAGTTAAAACTTAAAAATTGGAAAAACAGGCTCAGAATAACTTATTGTCATCAAGTTTCCTGAACAATGATATGTTCTACCAAATTGTTTACAGATAAATTCTAGATTAAGTCACCAAGTGTTAGGTCCACTAAGGTTAAAAGCGTCCAACGTTGTAGTGTTTGTAGGTGTTTGTAGGGCTGGATGCTAAACGAAACCAATCTTCTTTAAACGGTTGTTAATTTGAAATTAAGATAGTGCTTAACCGCCAGGGAAACTAACCAAACACATCAAAAAATGAATTTAATGTTTTTCAGTTGACGTGTGCCATGGATACAAAAACCTGACCAGTGCTGATAGAAAAATCACTCACATCGCACAAACGATTTTGTGTGACGACGCTCTTGTCTTTGGCTGGTATCGATTCACAGGTGATACAGGGACCAGAATGGCTGCCACCTGTCCGAGTTTTAGTTTAGGAAGATGTGCTACTCTGCATCAAGGCTGGTTGAATGGTACCCATCCTAAAACTGAAGATGGTCAAGTCGTGAGGAAGGTCTGCTTTCGTTATACGACGTGTTACAGTCAGACTGTAGATATTACAGTTAAAAACTGTGACTCATTCTACGTATACAGATTGCTGCCATCGCCCAAATGGAGAAAGTCTCGGATTCAAAGAGCGGTAATTTCAAGAATTGAAGTACAAGAACAGCATGGTATAAGCCTGTCTGTTTAAGACATTTTTATACACTGAACTCTCTAACTCTTTTCTGATTGGCCGAAAGCGTACAGTGAAATTTGGAAATCAGCGCCCGTGACGTCATACCTGCAGATACAACGATCATGCCAAGGACACTCAAGGTCACGGGTAATGATGTCATGTATGACCGCACTGTATGATTTCTAAGGTAATCATGCCAACTTGGTGCGATTCGTGTTGCTTGCCGTCAGTGAAGAAGCAGAAACGTGACTTCCAAGTTTTTGTATTCAATGCGTAATAAAACAATTATTAGATTCAGTTTTTGTGATATCCAGAATAATCAAGGTCTCGGTAAGGGTTATTCTGGATATCACAAACACCTCATCCAATAATTGTTTATTAGTTGCTTACAGTGATAACACCATGGAGCCCCCTAGCTTATTCAGACCCAAGGATTGGAACCGACAGGCCCGAACGACATAACAGTCAAGTACAAAGAAGGAAGTTTCTTGGTAACACAAAGCCGAATACAGCAAGTGGATCACTGCAATTTTATTGACAAAAGGCTGCACCTGTCGACATTGACATAACTGAATATATATAAAAAAAAAAAGACAGCCTTCAATTTCAAACTTTGAAAGGTAACCCTTTTATCCCCCAAAACTCAGTGGCAACCAAGTTTCTTCTCATTAATGCACAGTTAAGCATTTATGACAAGAAATAATGAATGTTCAATAAAGGAAGAGACATGCTATTACAACGAGAACTGTCAGAGGTTTATCGAGACTAGGAAGATATACCATGCTGATATTCACCTTGTTACTGGAAGAATACGAAATTAAGAGCGATAATGAGTAGATGGTGTTCTAAAATATAAATTGGAGCAAAAGGCCAGCAGTCTTTTTCATAATATCCTAAGAGAAAGCGTATGGCTTGATAGCCTTGTTGCATTTCTGTTTTTGGTTTTCCTATATAGTAAGTCGTTATTTTCATGCATTTTCATGAAGCATATGGCAGTCACTTCAATGATTGTCAGTGCTAAATTTCTCTCTCCGGCGTCAATCTTAACCTTTGAGCCTTCACTCTCCTTGACCAGCGGACTCTCGACCGCTGGTCAAGGGGAACGAAGGCTCATCGTAATGCATCAACACCTTTGGCCTCCATTGCTTTTTCTTCGCAGGCTCGCAGGTTTAGGAATTTTACTTTATTCCTCGCCGTTATCTGCTGGAGCCTTTTTCTTGGTTTTCTTTAATAAGCTTCATCTCCACAGCACTTTGTAGCGCTCTTTCGGCGCACGCTCGAACCATCTCAGGGTCCGTGTCTTTGGAGAAAACCATCAGGATCTCAAGAACTTCACTTTCGATCAACTGAGATCAAATAAGAGACACAAATAGGTTAAATCATGTATACGGCAAGCTTGAAGGTGCAGCATATTTTAGACATTACCTCTGGCATTTTCAGTTCCTACGGAGAGAACCAGAAACTTCTCTGTCACTCCACGTCAGCTAGATCAGCAGTAGAGGAGCAACTGACGAGGTTCACTATAGAACCGAAACTGCAGTATTGCTTGAGAACTACTTGAGATTTTCAATGGATATAGTTCTTGACAGTGATGGTAACCTCTTGCCGAGACAATCACCGGCTAGAAGTCCCGTTAGCGATGTAGACATGAACGAGAGAGAGAACATCATGCCAAGAACACTGCCCCCAGAAGCGATACAAAGTTCTCATGAAAGCATCCAAAATGCTCAAAACGCCAAGAGAAAGCCGTAAGCGGAACCGCGAAAAGCGGGAGGGAAAACCTCACAGACGTGACAGCAGCAACGGCCATCACAGTAGACCCAGGAAACGCAAACGCTCTGATGAAAAAACCGCATTGGAAATCTCAGTGAGAAATTCAGAAGAATCCATTGCGAAACTACAAGAACATATAGACAATGGCACTTGCCCCAAAACACTACGATGTAGTGCACGGGCTAAGATCAGACCGGATCCAGAATTCAAATCTGACATTAATAAGATTAGAAAAGAAGCAGAACGTAAACTGCTAGGGGCGTTGAGAAAGTTCCACTACCGTAGCGTACAGGGAAACAAGCTTAAGCTAAGAGAACTTGAACGAAAATCGCGTTCTAGTACCGCACCTAGTACATCGAATAACAATGATGTAAAGCTACACCGTACTAACAATAGAGAGAGTATTGTGACAACTAATGTGCAAAGGTCAGCAAGTAATATCCAAGCGCAGATATACAACCTTAAACAAATGATGGAAAACTAGAAATGGCAAACACGAATAAAAAGAGTGAATCTTATCCCTGTCTGTTATCTGAGTGCACAAAGATATCTAAGAGGGGGAAGAATATAGAAAAACGAAAAATAAGAAATAAGACACACAATACGCGCAGGAAAACAGCACGCAAGGAGCGTCAAAGAAAAACATATGAGTCTAACAAACAATACATCAAGAACCTCTCCAATATACAACTGACAACAAATCCACCGCGTATCCCAGAATTCTATACCCTCACAAAGATCCATAAAGTTCACCCAGTCGGCAGACCTATTATATCGGGCTGTGAAGGCTCCACCGAGCGTATATCATCATTTATAGACAGTCTGCTCCAGCCTATAGCGAAACTACAAGACTCGTATCTCAAAGATACGACAGACTTTATTAACTTCATAGAAAATACGATAGTCCCAGAAAAATATCATTCTGGTGTCTATGGATGTAACCAGCCTGTACACAAACATACCGCAGGAGGAAGGCATTACTACCGTATGCAATGCATACGAGCGCTTCCATAACAA
>JAHPZR010053890.1:12500-22500 GCA_019787425.1 Platygyra sinensis | reverse complement strand
TGAAATAAAAATTGCCCACAGAGGTAGTCAAACACAGCGGCATTAAGATTCTACTTAAAGGCTCCACTGAGAAAATAAATTATTCCGTTTGAGCAATCTAAGGCCATAATTCACTAAGAGGCTGGACTAAAGTTTGCGGGCCTACATGTTAACTTTAAACACATGTAGCACAATAGGAGAATCAACCAATTTTGCTGAGAGAAATAAACAAAGGAAACCAACCTTCATAGGAAAGCGTAAACTAAGACATCTTTGTTAGAGCTAACACTCCGGTTCACAGAGTATGTCACATCACGCGGCGAAAGTGTCGTGCTTTGATGATAAACTCATGTCTCGTCCCCGAGCCCACGATCCTTCTGGGCCTGTGGTTGGATCGAGGAAGAGCTCTGGTTTGGTCTCCAAAACCGGTAAGTCTGCGCTTCACGGACTTCCGCGTCAAATCTAGGCGAAATACTGATTGGTTGAGAATGCGAAAACTAATACTCTGCGCATGCTCAGAAAATCGGGTCTGGCCAGAGCTCTCGATCCCAACCACAGCGCCATAAGGGATCTGGGCTCTGGGGACGAGAAGGATGATAAAACGGACAGATCGACAGTTGAACGCAGAATTCCCCCACCCGTGAGTGGAAGGGCCGCTGTATTTTTTCTCGCAAACACCTTTTATCTTTTCTTCTACTGACAAACTTTTGCCTTTGCCAACGCAAACAAACCTCGGAAGTTAAAATCGTCTTCGGTGTTTCGATGGCGGCTCATAGCTCATTGCGCAACAGGATTATCACCGGGGGGGGGGGGGCGCCCGCCGCGCGTCGCGCGTGTATGCGAGTATCATATTGTATCGGTGAATTTTTAATGCCGTCAAACAACAAAACGCCGTTTGCTAGATGCTCCACTGCACAATCTTCTGTGTGTTACCTCTTCAGATATGCAAAGTGAAATGTGATTGGTTTTTGAGCGCTGACGTCACGGAAATCGTTCTCGTGGCTCGAGTTCGCAGACGTTATTTTCGGCGGAGACAACCGACAGCCGGAAATACGTCTGCGTTCGCAGGCTAAATGAAGACTTGAGATGGGCACCAAAAATCAGCTAGAAGAAAAAGCGCATTGCCAAACGCTCGGTTAGATTGTTACATATAAGGAAAAGGAGAGTGTACAGAGCCAAATGGCTCGTTTAAATTTCCTTCGTGAAAAGCTTGATACCTTTGAATGTTTTATTATATATATGTCAGGCAGGCTCCTAATCATGTCTTATTTTGGAAGCAAGTATCTCGGCCACCAGAGTAAAGAGATATGGCGACAAAGCGCAGCCTTGTCCAACACCTCATGATAAGGATATTTGTTTCGTGCTAAGGCCATTGTTTAGAATAGAGATCTGAGCATTACAGTACATGTAGAAGATTTGAACCCCACGTTTTAATTATACTTTAATTATACAAGGTTTGTTGAATAACCAGCTACTCAACTGTGTCAAAAACGTTCCTAAAATGCAGCTACAGCAAAATTAAATTAAAAATTAAATGCCAGGAACATTCCTGTAATTCGCCTTGCTCCAGAATGTCATCGATCAATATAATATTTTGACCAATAAATCTACCTTTTATGAAAGCGGATTGGTCAGAACGTAATAAAGCGGGAAGGAATTTTTTTAATTCTCAGTGCTATAGCTTTTGAAGCAATTTTATAGTCCATGTTTAATAGCGTGATTGGGCACCAGTTTGATAGCTCAAGGAGGTCGAATTCGTCTTTCGGAATCCATGTAATAAATCCTTTTCTCTTAGAAATAGACATTTCCCTGTGGAGATAAGCTACGTTGAGGCTTACAAGCAAATCAGGCGCAAGAAGCTCAAAGAACTGAACTTAAAACTCAACTGTGAAATCGTCTTTACCAGAGGACTTACCCTTACTGAACGCTTTGCGAATCTGGCGACATTCTTCAACAGTTAATTCACCTTCAAAACTGATTTTTATCGACTTCAGAAAATTGTGGCAAATCAACATTTTCAACAAAATTGGCCAACAGTTCTTCGGAACAGGAAAATTGAGAGGTGAACAGATCTCCGTAAAAGATTTCAATTTGTTTCAATATATCACCATCATTGATGGCAAGTTTCTTTTCTGAGATCTTCAGTTCAACTATAGTTTTTGGGTTAAATTTTTGGCATCAAAATTAAAGAACTGCATATACTTTGTCGCTTTTTCGCCATGTTCCGTCCATCTCAGTTTAGATCTGAATATTGCAGCTCCGCCTTTTTGATCATAGCAGTATTGCAACTCTTGTTTTTAATTTTTGGAGCACCGATTTTTTTGATGCTAAACACATCTGGGAGCCAGTATGGTTTACAACTGTGATTTCCAACTCCCGCCAACTGTTTCTCTCGATTCGCAATGTATAATCTTGTGGCTCTAGCTTTATTTTTTAGCGAATGGAATAATATGTCTCGATTCCATCTTAATTAATTCCCATCTTAAGGGCTCATCTTCAACCTTGCTGTATTTTACTTTGATAATCGGATAACTGTTTTCAATTAGCGTCATAAACGCTTGCTCTTTCAACTGAGAATTTTTGAACTTCTAAAGGCCCGAGCCGCGCTTATTTATGACCATTTTAACACCCAATCTGACCGCTCTGCGGCCGGGAGCTATTGAGATTTTGATATCAGCCACAGAAATAAGGTGACCCCACGATTTTGCGATAAGAAAGTAATCAACTTTTGACTTCATTTTAAATGTCTAGATTCATAAGTGTAAAAGTTATGAATTGGATTATTCGCTCTAAAAATGTCAGCCAGTTCGAATTCCCTGGACAACAAATAACGCCGACACCTGTTCGCGATAAAAGGCTGAACCACACGCTCCTCGTTCATGTTTTCTAGGTGGTATGGACAAACAAATGTCCAAAAAGTGCAAAGAGGCAGTTGAGTAAACTCGTGTTCGAAGATTTAGAAGCTGGAGGGGCGAAGTTCTCTTAGCTCAAAACATTCTCGTCCCCAGAGGCCGCGATCCTTTTGGTCAGTGACGGAGATCGCGACCTCTGGCCCGGTCCAACGACATTCCGGTTTTGAATGGCTTTGTAAACACAATAGATTGAGACCAGAACCAATCAGATTTGTCAGACTTGACTCTAAGCATGCGCAGAGTGACGGTAAGTCCGTGAATCACGGACTTCCGGTGTTGGACCAAGCCAGAGGTCGCGATCTCCGTTACTGACCAAAAGGATCGCGGCCTCTGGGGACGAGAATGAGCTCAAAAGCCCACGTCTGCCTCCAAGAAGAGACATGCGCAGTCTCATCACAGATAAAAGTGAAAGAGTTAGCATATCCTCGGTTTTCACCAGTCATGTGATCAAAACTAAAAATCGCAACAGTTCAATAAATAAAGTCAAGAATCTGGGATACGATAGATGATTGATATATTAACAACATGGCCAAAAATCAGGTCTTTGCTGTTTTTCATTCGCGCGTTATTTGCAGAAGTGTGTCACCCAAATTTATAGAGCTTTGTATGGAGACGCCATGTTTGTGCTCTTCTGAGGGGCACAAATATGGCGGCCGTAAAGTAACAGAAACATCTGTCACTGAGTTCTGCTATTGAAACGAAACATTATTGCTCTAGAGATCCTATACATTGAAATAAATGCTTCTTCTAGAGCAAGCACTGTTTAGTTAGCAAAAACTAAAGCGATAACTCATCTTTTGACCTACGCGATAGCCTTCTTGGGTCGCCGCTTTCGTGTCACGCAACACAAGAGCTTAGAAATTCAAACGTGCTCTGTCGAGCTAAAACGTTGTGAAACGTCAAGGTCCTATAGGGTCTTTCATCTGATGGAACTGAAACCTCAGAAGGAAAGGTAATTTTTAATTTTGGAATATGATGACGTCACATGAAAACCGAGAATACGATAAAGAATAGCTGGTGATGTGAAAACACTGTGATAGTGTTGTAGGAGAATTTTGATTTGCTTTTTTCCATTCACAGGGAAAATTCGCAAAAGGTTTGATCAAAGATGCCACCCCAAACGAACTGCTAGGATCGACGTGTGGTTTGCTTTTCAAGTCACGGGGTTCTAGTTTGACATTGGGGATTCACCAACAGTTAATGGTATGGTAATAGATTGTTTTTGTTTTTATCATGACAGCAAAGACACGATCATCTAAGGTTGAGGATTCCAGAAATGAACTCTACATATCTTAGCCAGCACCCTCGTTTCTCTCTCCGGACACCATGCGTCACCCGGAATATTTTCGCGAATACATAATTGGCACATTAATCACTTTAATTCTCATTTTTTACTTTGAATATGTTAAAGACCGTCATACCCATATATCGATGAAAAGATAATTTTTACATCGTCGTATATTTTCCGTTTCATGAGTCAAAGGTGGAGATGCTGGGACAACTTCGAATGCTGCAGAGGTGCATGGGAAAGACCGAAAACTGCTCAGTATTCCAACGTACTACCTGGCTACCTAGATTTCACCACCGACGGTCACTTTCTGGTTGAAAGCAAGAGTTGAAAGCAAAGCCAAGGTCCTAAGTCATCACGTGACCATTCACCAACCACCGCGGTTACCACGCTGTGTACGTCAGCAAGTGTCTCTTTGTCCTGGATGGCGGGCCGATTGAGCATCCGGGATCACCCAGGGCCGAGGCCGAGACCGATATATGGCTGAGCATGAACCGTGTGATTTCTGGTTCATATCGGGTTGGGTCTCTGTAGGGTGGCCATCTACTGTGTTTAGCAGTCCTATATTGCGAACAAGGGGGCGGGGGAATTGGAAACATTTTCCAATTTTTTCGTTTCCATGACTGCACTGTAACAATGCTGTATTGATAAGAAAATAAATGCATTGTATTTCGTATGAATGTTTTATCTCTGGCTACTCTAATCAGCTCCAAAATACCCTTTACAATTTTTAAAAACAAGCAGAAACTTGAACAAAAATTGTAAAAAACTCCATCTCAGAAAAATAGAGAACAAAACCCGTAATGCCGAGTTGGCTATGCCAAATCTCCTATCCAACAAGCGCGAATGAAATATGTTGTTTTATTGAACTGAGTACGCTGGAATCCTTGGGAAATTATAGCTTTATTTTATTGGAATTTAATGACACATTATCCTATAACAACGAAGTAGAGTCCAGAAAGTAAAGTTAATGCAATGATTCTGGGTGTACAATCTTTTAGAAGTGGCCTGTCCTTTTCAAGCAATGGGGGCTTGGCATAAGGTGGAGATTTGACATTTCAAAATATTTTGCCATGAAATTCTCTTCCCGCGAGCAAATGTTTCCAGTCAGTTTTACAAGAAATTCCCTAGTATGAGTTACCATGATTCAAAAGTTCCCCGGTCATTCGTGCCTGATCAGGCCCAGATAGACTGGATTGCAACAACCCCTTAATAACTTTCAAAACAAATATAGATGTTCACAATTCACGTGTCAGGCTTCATAAATTTATTTTATACTTATTCTGGTTCGTGAGCTCCATTAAGGTTTTACTGTATTTCTCGTAAGCTACAGTTAAAAGTTCTAGTTTAGCATTGCTAATCAAACGTCTACAAATCGGTGAGAGTGCCGAGTTTCCTGGTGTTTTGCGATACGGCTCATCTGAACTGTTTATTAGATCGCGCTTCTCAAAAGATGAATAGTATCAAAGTGAAATAGTTTCGTGTAAAAGTTGTATATAATGGCTGAGCACAATCTATATACTTTGCCCTGTTTTGTACGTTCAAAACCTTTTTCTCTATTTGGACCAAAACACCTCGCAAAGTATACTTTTTGGCGACATAGATACTTAGATAGCAAAAAGGTACCTTTTCCTGATGTTACTTGAAAAGCGCAAAGCGCGCAATAATTTTTATGTACTTTTTTCTCCCTGTTGATGATGAAATCAATGATATCACTAGATAATATGGTCATGGTTTTTAAATAGACTGAGGGTGAACACCGCGGAATTTTGCTCAAGAGAGGTATCTACGAACTTGAAACTTGTGAATTTCGGTGATGTTCATGGCTTTCGTTAAGCTTTTAAGTGTTGTTCATAAGTATCTGAGCATGAAGGCTGCCTATAGTTTATTGCAAAAAAGTTTTTTTTTAGCCTCACTTCTGGGGGGGGGGGGGGGAAGGGGGGGGTGCGGTCAGCTATCTTTGATCTCGCCGCTTTTCTTTTCTGTTCACCCAGTAAAAATTAAAATCTATCATTTGAGAAACATAGCTAGCATGCGCGAAACGCGAATAACCGGAGGGAAGCGCAATATGTTTCGCTACTTCTGTTCAAGATTGCTTTCGATTCGATGATTTTTTATTCGCTCTATAGTAATTTTTAGCAACAGCTCTGAGATAACTCAGAACTAAGGAAATGAACGGCCAACTTTGTGCCAGATTAGAGACGAGTTTCAAGCTGATATTTTCCTGCTGAGTGGGTAATTGTCACATTGCTTGGTTGCTTAGTTGCAGGAAGATATTGTATATGGAACGCCAACGCTGTCTTATGTCAACCTCTTTAATTATATGCGGTGCGTTTTACGTTATATGCGGTGCGTTTTACGTTGTATGCGGTGCATTTTATGTTATATGCGGTGTCTTTCATATTATATGCACTGCTTTTCTTATTATATGCGGTCCTTTTGTCATTATATGCGGTACTTTTGTTGTGATATGCAGCGCTTTTGACGTTATATGCGGTGCTTTCGTCATTATATGCGGCACTTTTGTAATCATATGCAGTGCTTTCGTCTTTATATGCGGTGCTTTCGTTATTATATGTGGTGGTTTTGTCATTATATGAAGTAATTTATACCTTATATGCGGTGCTTTGTTTGTCATCATTATACGAGGTGCTTTTGTCGTTATATGCGGTGCATTCTTCATTATGAGGTGATGATTCCACGAGGTCTGGGTAGGAGCTTTGAAAAATCCACAATGCAATGGTTAGTTAGATAGTTTATTAAATACAACTTTGCAACCCAAAGGTTGAATTACGTTATATTTACAATAAAAAGATTTAAATATATATGACTGGATTTATGAAAACGGTGCTAAAGAGCCCAACCCCTATAACCCTTATTTCACGTGGATTTCTCTAAACTCTAAGGCCGCCTCCAAGCCATGAAAAACGGGCAAAAAATAGAGACAGGAGGGCAATGAAAGGAAGATAAACGGGTAAAAGAGGGAAAAAGGACTGACTTTCCTTTTAATTTTTATATCGTCCCCTTTGATGATAGTTTCTGGCGAGGAAAAAAACGCCCGCTTTGGCCGTGATATCCATTTGACCTCGATTTCACTAAAGTTTTAGGCCGCTTCCAAGCCATGAAAACGGGCAAAAAATAGAGACAGGACGGCAATGAAAGGAAGATAAACGGGTAGAAGAAGGAAAAAAGTACTGACTTTTCTTTTTAATTTTTATATCGTCCTTTTTGGAGATAGTTTCTGGCCAGGAAAAAAACGCCCGCTTAGGCCGTGATATCCATCCTTTAGCCTCGTTTTCATAAATCCAGACATATATATAGTAATAATAATAATAATAATAATAATAATAATAATAATAATAATAATAATAATAATAATAATAATAATAATAATAATAATAAAATTATGTAACCATGAGTGCGTTAAAAACAATAAAACTATTTCGAAACCTGTTTGTCTTAAAAAACCGGATTGAACTGGCGTCACTTTCTGAGATTGTAATGCTTAGCATTTTGTGGGGGCAGTAAATTCCTGTGCTGTGAATTCCAGTGCTGCTTGGTTGGAATAAAAGGCTCCTTTCTTGCCTGACAGAATCTCTGCGACTCAAAGTGGTGCCCGAGGCAGCTGTGTTATCATCATCCTCATCTTTTTGCCTTTGATTAGAAACATATTTTGAGCACAGTTCTTTGAGTCGAATACGATCACCAATCGTGTTCACACCTAGGTCAGCCAAAGCGCTATCTGACATAGATAAGGCTACTCCTGGGTCAATCTTTTCAGTTACAAAGTTGTCTGAGAGGGTTCCCAAGCTTAACTGGTCTAAAATTGAATCCATGACCGAAAATGTATTAAAATTCGCGCGCTAAAAAGATCTCTTGTGAAAATGGCGGGCCCTCACTATCGGTGCCCATTGCATTGTGGATTTTTCAAAAGCTCCTACCCAGACCTCGTGGAATCATCACCTCATAATGAAGAATGCACCACATATAACGACAAAAGCACCTCGTATAATGATGACAAACAAAGCACCGCATATAATGTATAAATTACTTCATATAAGGACAAAACCACCACATATAATGACGAAAGCACCGCATATAAAGACGAAAGCACTGCATATGATTACAAAAGTGCCGCATATAATGACGAAAGCACCGCATATAACGTCAAAAGCACTGCATATCATAACAAAAATACCGCATATAATGACAAAAGGACCGCATATAATAAGAAAAGCACTGCATATAATATGAAAGACACCGCATATAACATAAAATGCACCGCATATAACGTGAAATGCACCGCATATTAAAGAGGTTGACATAAGACAGCGTTGGCTTTCCATATTGAAGGCTGCTATTATTTTGCTGTGGAAATTTTAAGACTGATTTTCTTTGCAATTATTCCCCTCTACTTTCTCACTGTATGAAAAATAGCGATGTCGAACTGTTTCATGTCTGCCATCATATCATATATCGCGAAACCTCCAAATGTCTGGCTAGCATTTCCCAACTTTTCAGATGTATACTTGAACTTTTTTTTCAATTGAGCTTACATTAAAAATTCGTCTTAATTAACTTATGAAACGCCGCATTTAATTTATGATTCCCCCGTAATATGTTGAGTTTGAAGACTTAACAAGCTCAGCAGGAAAATCTTGCATTTGAATCCTGCATTTCAGCCAAAAACGTAACTCTTCAGTTTTTAGCAATGCTGGGTTTCTTCCAGCTAGAGATGAGCCAGGAATATCATCCTTGCAAAGCTCCCTCAAATCTACAGCCATCGTCATGTAACCATAACTAAAATGATTAATGGTAAGCTCTTGTTCATCCTGATCATATAGAATGTTGCAACAAAGGAAAGATATTGAAATCTTGTTTTTATGATTTACCAAGGAAGCTAACTGTCCAATCTAGGTTTACTGATTTCCTTGTGGTTTGTAGTGATCAAGTATTATTGTTCAATGAATGGAGGGTTACTTTAACTTTTGTCTCGGATCGTGAAGTCGCCATGTGGCCTTAAGTCGTCACGCATATAATGTAACAAGTGGATCATAAGCGATCAACTAACCGTTATTCTTGCCTTTTCTTAGCCCTTCTTGAGCTTCCATAACGTTCCATGGTTTTATCACGAGCCCTCCTCTGTAGAGGTCCTCTCCCCGATTAAAGAATATGCAAATAGTTAAAACAACTCGTTGGAGGTAAATCCGTTCGCAGTATTAACACGTTGGGTATTTTTGCTTGCAAGTTCTTTATTCTTGGAGTAAGTCCCCACCCCCTCAGTTTAGCCTTCTCCGGGTTGTCTTCCACCTCCATCTTCGCCTCGCTCTTGAGCTGTCATGGTTTGGGCTTAACAGGCTTTGAGTGTGTACCAAATTAAGTGCTTTCAGTTTGCGTCAAGTACTTGCCACAAAGAAAGTAAAAGAGGTTTTAAAGTAGAAAACTGGCATAAATTAAAATGTAAAACTTACTTGGTGAATACTCAAGCTTTAAAACAACATTGTTTTTGTTCCAGCAGATGTGCTGAGAATTTACAATTATTTCTGATACTAATCGACCTGCGGTAAAACAGTTTTGAATGTATTCCAATCAGGGCATCGCTTCTCAATAGCTTACGTTTCTTTTTAAAAAAGGAGCCTCTAGGCTTTATCTGTTAAGGCAGCTTAAGGGTGCAAAAGGAGATCCTGCGCAGCTACGTATACTTTGTTTCTATACGTGTATTCGGCCCGTGTCTGAATATGCTTGCCAAGTTTTCCACAATGGTCTGCCTGAGTATATCTCTGAAGAGCTAGAGAAAATTCAGTGCCTTGCACTTAGAATT
>JAHPZR010053890.1:0-5000 GCA_019787425.1 Platygyra sinensis | reverse complement strand
TCGCTATTTTTCATACAGTGAGAAAGTAGAGGGGAATAATTGCAAAGAAAATCAGTCTTAAAATTTCCACAGCAAAATAATAGCAGCCTTCAATATGGAAAGCCAACGCTGTCTTATGTCAACCTCTTTAATATGCGGTGCATTTCACGTTATATGCGGTGCATTTTATGTTATATGCGGTGTCTTTCATATTATATGCAGTGCTTTTCTTATTATATGCGGTCCTTTTGTCATTATATGCGGTATTTTTGTTATGATATGCAGTGCTTTTGACGTTATATGCGGTGCTTTCGTCATTATATGCGGCACTTTTGTAATCATATGCAGTGCTTTCGTCTTTATATGCGGTGCTTTCGTCATTATATGTGGTGGTTTTGTCCTTATATGAAGTAATTTATACATTATATGCGGTGCTTTGTTTGTCATCATTATACGAGGTGCTTTTGTCGTTATATGTGGTGCATTCTTCATTATGAGGTGATGATTCCACGAGGTCTGGGTAGGAGCTTTTGAAAAATCCACAATGCAATGGGCACCGATAGTGAGGGCCCGCCATTTTCACAAGAGATCTTTTTAGCGCGCGAATTTTAATACATTTTCGGTCATGGATTCAATTTTAGACCAGTTAAGCTTGGGAACCCTCTCAGACAACTTTGTAACTGAAAAGATTGACCCAGGAGTAGCCTTATCTATGTCAGATAGCGCTTTGGCTGACCTAGGTGTGAACACGATTGGTGATCGTATTCGACTCAAAGAACTGTGCTCAAAATATGTTTCTAATCAAAGGCAAAAAGATGAGGATGATGATAACACAGCTGCCTCGGGCACCACTTTGAGTCGCAGAGATTCTGTCAGGCAAGAAAGGAGCCTTTTATTCCAACCAAGCAGCACTGGAATTCACAGCACAGGAATTTACTGCCCCCACAAAATGCTAAGCATTACAATCTCAGAAAGTGACGCCAGTTCAATCCGGTTTTTTAAGACAAACAGGTTTCGAAATAGTTTTATTGTTTTTAACGCACTCATGGTTACATAATTTTATTATTATTATTATTATTATTATTATTATTATTATTATTATTATTATTATTATTATTATTATTATTATTATTATTATTACTATATATATGTCTGGATTTATGAAAACGAGGCTAAAGGATGGATATCACGGCCTAAGCGGGCGTTTTTTTCCTGGCCAGAAACTATCTCCAAAAAGGACGATATAAAAATTAAAAAGAAAAGTCAGTACTTTTTTCCTTCTTCTACCCGTTTATCTTCCTTTCATTGCCGTCCTGTCTCTATTTTTTGCCCGTTTTCATGGCTTGGAAGCGGCCTAAAACTTTAGTGAAATCGAGGTCAAATGGATATCACGGCCAAAGCGGGCGTTTTTTTCCTCGCCAGAAACTATCATCAAAGGGGACGATATAAAAATTAAAAGGAAAGTCAGTCCTTTTTTCCCTCTTTTACCCGTTTATCTTCCTTTCATTGCCCTCCTGTCTCTATTTTTTGCCCGTTTTCATGGCTTGGAGGCGGCCTTAGAGTTTAGAGAAATCCACGTGAAATAAGGGTTATAGGGGTTGGGCTCTTTAGCACCGTTTTCATAAATCCAGTCATATATATTTAAATCTTTTTATTGTAAATATAACGTAATTCAACCTTTGGGTTGCAAAGTTGTATTTAATAAACTATCTAACTAACCATTGCATTGTGGATTTTTCAAAGCTCCTACCCAGACCTCGTGGAATCATCACCTCATAATGAAGAATGCACCGCATATAACGACAAAAGCACCTCGTATAATGATGACAAACAAAGCACCGCATATAAGGTATAAATTACTTCATATAATGACAAAACCACCACATATAATAACGAAAGCACCGCATATAAAGACGAAAGCACTGCATATGATTACAAAAGTGCCGCATATAATGACGAAAGCACCGCATATAACGTCAAAAGCGCTGCATATCACAACAAAAGTACCGCATATAATGACAAAAGGACCGCATATAATAAGAAAAGCAGTGCATATAATATGAAAGACACCGCATATAACATAAAATGCACCGCATACAACGTAAAACGCACCGCATATAACGTAAAACGCACCGCATATAATTAAAGAGGTTGACATAAGACAGCGTTGGCGTTCCATATACAATATCTTCCTGCAACTAAGCAACCAAGCAATGTGACAATTACCCACTCAGCAGGAAAATATCAGCTTGAAACTCGTCTCTAATCTGGCACAAAGTTGGCCGTTCATTTCCTTAGTTCTGAGTTATCTCAGAGCTGTTGCTAAAAATTACTATAGAGCGAATAAAAAATCATCGAATCGAAAGCAATCTTGAACAGAAGTAGCGAAACATATTGCGCTTCCCTCCGGTTATTCGCGTTTCGCGCATGCTAGCTATGTTTCTCAAATGATAGATTTTAATTTTTACTGGGGTGAACAGAAAAGAAAAGCGGCGAGATCAAAGATAGCTGACCGCACCCCCCCCTTCCCCCCCCCCCCCCAGAAGTGAGGCTAAAAAAAAACTTTTTTGCAATAAACTATAGGCAGCCTTCATGCTCAGATACTTATGAACAACACTTAAAAGCTTAACGAAAGCCATGAACATCACCGAAATTCACAAGTTTCAAGTTCGTAGATACCTCTCTTGAGCAAAATTCCGCGGTGTTCACCCTCAGTCTATTTAAAACCATGACCATATTACTAGTGATATCATTGATTTCATCATCAACAGGGAGAAAAAAGTACATAAAAATTATTGCGCGCTTTGCGGCTTTTCAAGTAACATCAGGAAAAAGGTACCTTTTTGCTATCTAAGTATCTATGTCGCCAAAAAGTATACTTTGCGAGGTGTTTTGGTCCAAATAGAGAAAAAGGTTTTGAACGTACAAAACAGGGCAAAGTATATAGATTGTGCTCAGCCATTATATACAACTTTTACACGAAACTATTTCACTTTGATACTATTCATCTTTTGAGAAGCGCGATCTAATAAACAGTTCAGATGAGCCGTATCGCAAAACACCAGGAAACTCGGCACTCTCACCGATTTGTAGACGTTTGATTAGCAATGCTAAACTAGAACTTTTAACTGTAGCTTACGAGAAATAAAGTAAAACCTTAATGGAGCTCACGAACCAGAATAAGTATAAAATAAATTTATGAAGCCCTGACACGTGAATTGTTGAACATCTATATTTGTTTTGAAAGTTATTAAGGGGTTGTTGCAATCCAGTCTATCTGGGCCTGATCAGGCACGAATGACCGGGGAACTTTTGAATCATGGTAACTCATACTAGGGAATTTCTTGTAAAACTGACTGGAAACATTTGCTCGCGGGAAGAGAATTTCATGGCAAAATATTTTGAAATGTCAAATCTCCACCTTATGCCAAGCCTCCCATTGCTTGAAAAGGACAGGCCACTTCTAAAAGATTGTACACCCAGAATCATTGCATTAACTTTACTTTCTGGACTCTACTTCGTTGTTATAGGATAATGTGTCATTAAATTCCAATAAAATAAAGCTATAATTTCCAAGGATTCCAGCGTACTCAGTTCAATAAAACAAATATTTCATTCGCGCTTGTTGGATAGGAGATTATGGCATAGCCAACTCGGCATTACGGGTTTTGTTCTCTATTTTTCTGAGATGGAGTTTTTTACAATTTTTGTTCAAGTTTCTGCTTGTTTTTAAAAATTGTAAAGGGTATTTTGGAGCTGATTAGAGTAGCCAGAGATAAAACATTCATACGAAATACAATGCATTTATTTTCTTATCAATACAGCATTGTTACAGTGCAGTCATGGGAAACGAAAAAATTGGAAAATGTTTCCCAATTCCCCCGCCCCCTTGTTCGCAATATAGGACTGCTAAACACAGTAGATGGCCACCCTACAGAGACCCAACCCGATATGAACCAGAAATCACACGGTTCATGCTCAGCCATATATCGGTCTCGGGCTCGGCCCTGGGTGATCCCGGATGCTCAATCGGCCCGCCATCCAGGACAAAGAGACACTTGCTGACGTACACAGCGTGGTAACCGCGGTGGTTGGTGAATGGTCACGTGATGACTTAGGACCTTGGCTTTGCTTTCAACTCTTGCTTTCAACCAGAAAGTGACCGTCGGTGGTGAAATCTAGGTAGCCAGGTAGTACGTTGGAATACTGAGCAGTTTTCGGTCTTTCCCATGCCACCTCTGCAGCATTCGAAGTTGTCCCAGCATCTCCACCTTTGACTCATGAAACGGAAAATATACGACGATGTAAAAATTATCTTTTCATCGATATATGGGTATGACGGTCTTTAACATATTCAAAGTAAAAAATGAGAATTAAAGTGATTAATGTGCCAATTATGTATTCGCGAAAATATTCCGGGTGACGCATGGTGTCCGGAGAGAGAAACGAGGGTGCTGGCTAAGATATGTAGAGTTCATTTCTGGAATCCTCAACCTTAGATGATCGTGTCTTTGCTGTCATGATAAAAACAAAAACAATCTATTACCATACCATTAACTGTTGGTGAATCCCCAATGTCAAACTAGAACCCCGTGACTTGAAAAGCAAACCACACGTCGATCCTAGCAGTTCGTTTGGGGTGTGGCATCTTTGATCAAACCTTTTGCGAATTTTCCCTGTGAATGGAAAAAAGCAAATCAAAAATTCTCCTACAACACTATCACAGTGTTTTCACATCACCAGCTATTCTTTATCGTATTCTCGGTTTTCATGTGACGTCATCATATTCCAAAATTAAAAATTACCTTTCCTTCTGAGGTTTCAGTTCCATCAGATGAAAGACCCTATAGGACCTTGACGTTTCACAACGTTTTAGCTCGACAGAGCACGTTTGAATTTCTAAGCTCTTGTGTTGCGTGACACGAAAGCGGCGACCCAAGAAGGGCTATCGCGTAGGTCAAAAGATGAGTTATCGCTTTAGTTTTTGCTAACTAAACAGTGCTTGCTCTAGAAGAAGCATT
>JAHPZR010053889.1:0-10000 GCA_019787425.1 Platygyra sinensis | reverse complement strand
AAAGCGTCTCCTTCAAAATAACACTGACGTACAAATTATCCCGAGACTTTCGCACTATGTGATACGCTTTTGGTTTCGAATGGCCACGGAGTGTTCGTTTATATATATCTGCATGACATGCGCATGTATCGAGTTAATTAAATGACATTTGTAATTCTCTTTATCCAGTCTCATCACTTATATTTTTGGGCTTTTGGCAGTCTTCTTTTGGCTTGTTATAGCATCTGTCACTGCTACACGATAGACAGGTTTCATTCTTTCCTCGTGTTCCAGTTTTCATTCGTAGTTTTGGTTACTATTACACAGTTTAGGTACATGTTTGTTTCCTTGACACAGGTAACTCTCGCTGAAGCCGTTACGCTCGGGTCCTCGTTTAGTGCCTGTAATAGTGAAATTACGTAAAAACGGGGTGTGAGAGAAAAAGTGCCCTTAACATGCAATAAATAACATAGGCAATGGCTGTGAAGCAAGTACAGTTGTGCAAAAAAAGAAAAACAGAATTGATGCGAAAATAAACATTCCCGAGGTATTTTGTAGTGTATTTTAACAAGTGATGAACTGCAGACTGTAAATCCACATAGTTACGTTATGTGAGAAGTACGTGGTGTATTCTTTATCGAGAGTCAAAACAATAAAACTTTCACTTTGATACCACGAAAGTGTCCTCAATTCAGTAATGGCGAGAGTCTGTAATAGCGGGAATCATTTTCAGTTAAACCTCTATAGCTCTCCCCGGGGATCCGGGTTTTGTCTCAATAACGAGCAGCCGTAATACCATATACATACATGACCCAATGTGTAAGACTTTAATAACTTCCTTTCGTCTGTGTTGCTAACGGCTAAAGAAATGTGTGATCAGATGACCGAAACGACACGGGAGTTCCACTCAGTATTAACGGCACCTTGCTTGCAGAAAATTCATTCCATTAAATATATTTTCCCCTGTGGAAGGTTATTTAGAGAGAGGGTGACCTTATCTCCTGCCCAAATCTCACTCTGTTTAACGCTGGCTAAAAGATTTTCTCCACGGATTAGTTGATGGCTGAGTTTGCTATTTGTCACGAGCTATTGACCGGCTCTGTGAATTAGTCTTATTACTCTCTCCCACCAGTCCCCAGTCAGCCTTCACAACCAATCTTTAAGACGCGAGTTACGCCCTGTGACCACATCCAACCACCCAATACATCAGACCTTTTTTTTACCTGATACCCACAGGAAAACAATTACTACACAATACGTAGCTTAAGCAACGACAACTGCAACGCCACGGACAAATCTCAGTAAAATATAAATTTACATTTTACTTTATTAAGAATATCGCAATTATCTAAGACCATTTAGTACGTCTATCAACTTTAACCACTAGCTCCAGCTGAAAAGATGCAAAGGAAGCGTCAAACTCTAAATAGAAAATGAAAGAAAAAGGCCATCGTGGTACACTTTCTACAAACAACCCCGAATTTGGTTTCAGTTTCCCCTTGTTCTTTTCTAAAGTATAGTTAAGAATTTTACCAAGTTCTATGTTGTTATTACGTGCACAGCCTTTGTTTCTTTCATTACTGGGCTACTGTAGTTGTTTGCTGAACGACTCCTTAATATTATAACAATCCCTATTCTTCTTCTTCTGAAAACTGAAAGTTAGCTCAGATATGTTACGTTATTCTCAGAAGTTGTTTGTAGTACCACAAGAGCGCTGGTCTGTCATTTAGCTTTCCTTGTTATTTTGGAATTGATAATGCAGTTTCACAGATTTTCTCTTTTCACCGTGAGCGCTGATAAAAATATTCATCTAGGTGACAATTAAGCCTGCGGGTTACCATGTGATATAAATACCCTGTCTACATAAGGGATTTTCCTGAATTGGTTTTATGAGTAACTTACGTTTCATCTTTGGTGATTAGCTAACAACAAGAATTGAGGGATTCTCCCGAATGAGCTTACGTCATCACGTGTTCGTATGACTTTCCCATGTTCTGTTTTGGACCGATCCTGATGAGAGAGGGTGTGAATAGGGATCCCGGAAACTGTCGCTTCTCAGTTAAATTTTCGGCGATTTCTCAACTCTTGGTAAACTTGGCAGATACCAGATCATAGCTATAAGCTAAGTTAAGTTATTAGTTATTTCTCGACTAACAGTTCAAGTTTTGAATTCTCAGCTATCAGTATGGCCATTCCGGCCGACTAAAAACTAACGATTTGCTTGGGACAGTCTAATTTCGCAGCAGAATTTTGCACCCAATATATCTGAATACAATATGAAGGCGGTATTTGATGCTACGAGACAATTTTGCAGCAAACCAACCAGAAGACCAGACTCAGTAAGGAGTAAAGAAGGCATCGTACAATCAAAAGAGGAAGAGGTAAAGAAAAGGTGGAAGGAGCATTTTGCTGAAGTTCTGAATAGACTTTCCCTCACACGATCGGAAGTGGAGAGTGAAGCTTGTGAACCACTCAAAATTTAAACAGGTCCTGTTACACATGCAGAGATCAGCTGCAGGACAGCTATAAAACAAGTGAAGAATGGGAAGGCTGGTGGTGTTGATGGCGTGACAACAGAGCTGATGAAGGCAGATCTTGAAACTACAGTAGCTTTGTTGAATGAATTGCTCTTGAAGATCTGCGAAAGTGAAAGAGTAGCTGACGACTGGAGATGTGGGTTGATCATTCGTCTCCCCTAGAAGGGAAATGTCATGGAATGTGGAAGTTGGAGAGGAATAACACTGCTAGCTTTGGCCGCGAAAGTATTAGGCCAACAAAGTGATTATCACAAGAATTAGGGATTTTCTTGACACCAGGCTTTGACAAGAGCAGGAAGGGTTTATGAGAGGAAAGGGGACAATCGAACAGATATTCATTCTGAGAAACATCATTGAGCCGAGTAATCGAGTGGAATGCCAACCTGTATGTTTTTTGTTTTTTGTGGATTTTGAGAAGGCTTTTGACAGCATTGACAGAGGTATACTATGGGAAATAATAGGAGGGTATGGTGTTCCATCAAGATAGTTTGCAATGATAAAGGCAATGTATGAACAGAGCAAGTGTGCTGTTGTAGACGGTTCTCGAAGTTTACGACTGGTTTGATGTGAGGACAGGGGTGAAACAAGGCTGTTGCATGCCGAATTTCTCTTTCGTCTAGTGATTGATTGGGTTATGAGAAGGACTATTTAAGGAAGCCAAACTGGGTTGGGTGGGAATTAAGAGGGTGGAAGAGGTGGGGATTGGGAGTGCTGCACCCGTGCGCAAAAACGAATGAACCAAAAAACATGAACACGATAATTGCTATCGTGCGCTCACTGAAAAACAGGAAGGAAAAATATAAAAAATAAAAGCGAGTCGCCTTCAGAGAACACCAAGAGGATGAATTTGCATACAACCACTCCTAATATACTCTCTCTAGAGTCCCTTGATAGTTCATACCGACGAGAGAATATTTTCCCCTAATTTTCAAACTGCGGAAAAATTCAATTATCGTTACTTCAGTGACTGCGCTTCAAGAACTTTGTCGATTGCAGGGCTTCAAAGACTCCCTTGTTCCCTTCCCAAGTTGTATTCAGTGTCTTGGTCCATAAAGGAAGAGAAGCTAATTAAAAATTATGTGCACTCTGCTCACAGTTAGACACCTAGTTCTGATCTACCATTTCAGGCTAAATACATATTAATGCCGTAGTTTCTGCAAAAATTCTTGGGTTGCACTATCACGCAATTTAAAAAAAAAAAAAGTAATTTGAGAGCCATTCATTTAGGGACGCTGTCTCAAAATTAGAGACGTTTAACCAAATCGTAGACACTCTTATTCTTCGGCCATTTTAAGGTATCATGGTAGGTGGATTGACAGTGTTTGGAAATCGCGCTCTCACGCTGGCGCTTTGAAAGAAAACCCCATCAACCTATACATTTTCTGAAAGCTTAATAGTTATAAAATACAATCATATGTTTGAAATTTTCTAAAAAGTTATTGTCGCAGTGTTATAAAAAGAAATACCCAGAAACACTGCTTTGCTTAAACTGGTTCGCTTCCGCGCGTGAATCATAGGAGCGGCGCGATTAACATCTGAAATGTTTTCTCACACATCACCCTCAAAAAGGGTGTCTGCGATTTTCCAGATGTGGTTTGGTTTTTTTTCTACACCCTCCTAAAGTTTGATGTTCTGCGCGCGGGTGTTTCCTTAGACTAAAGAGGCCATAACTCTGAAACGGAAGCGAAATTAAACAAAGCCCGACACCCTTTTTCGAAGGAGGTAATAGGGAACATACCTGCCGATTTTCAGCCAATTCCGTTGGAAGACACGCGTAAACGAACTAAAAATGTTCATCCTTATATGCAGTTTTGCTTTATCGAGAAAAAGACGAAAAACCTTTTGCGAGATCGGTATGATTAGGTGTCAAAAATCCCCTCCGCGCTGACAGATGTCGGCATGGGTCAGTTTACCAAAACAATGGGTCATGACAACTTGAAATAAACAGACGTCGACGTTGCAGTGAAATTGTCCGAGAAGCGAAAAACTACTTTGGTTTAAACAGGTTTGTATTTAAACTGCCGTGATTATTTCGTCGGCGGCATTGGTATTATGTTGTTCGAGTTTAGACTTCTTCGTTCTCCAGACATTTTCTGAAACCATATATGCCTCGTGAAGCCAAAAAGAGGAAATTTCGAGGTCTATATCGTCTACATCTACATCTGTGCTTGACTCGATCTCTCGCTGTGGAAGTTTCGGAATCGCGTCCGTTCTCCAGCAATATCGTGCGACTAGCACTTGTTGTATTTTGACCTTCAGCTTCATTGGCGGGATTTGTGTCCTCGAGTTCCTTCAACCATTCTTCTAAGTTTAAAACAATGCGACCCACAGTCGCTCAGATCAGGAGCCACAGATCTTGTTCGACGCTGAACTTCTTCGGAGGCGAAAATGGGCAAGAAGTTTTCTTGCGAGTTTTCGTCCTGACATAAAGAAAATTTGACAAGAACGAAAGCTTGACTTGCGATGAAACAACCAGGCCCCGGTTGTTCAAAGGCTGGATAACGCTATCCACCGGATAAATCGCTATCCAGTGGATAAGTATTGACAAAACAAACCACGTTATCCACTGGATAGTGATTTATCCAGTGGGTAACGTTATCCAGCCTTTGAACAACTAAGCCCAGATCGAGAACGGTTCGCGTGCGCAAATAAAATATCACACCGCAATTTGCATTACATGTGACAACTGGCGGTGAATTTTAATTAGAGCTGTCAACGCGCCGTAAGAGATTTAATGAGATTCAAAAACAGTTTTTCTCTTTATCGTAAAAAGTAAAAAAGCTTTTTTCTCCATTTTTTCTGCAAATTATTTTTCTCAGTCTTTTCAATTTGAACAGCGAAAAAAAGATTTTTCGCATTTTTCTTAAAAATCCACCTACCATGATACCTTAACTACACACATAAATGATGAGGGTTCTGTGACAATTTTTTTTTTTTGTCACAGAACCCCTCATCATATATGTGTGTTTATTAGCCAACTGCACTTCGCAGAGTACAAATAAGGCTCAAGACGAGTACAAATATCACGCGGTATTTGTACTCCAGAGGACCGGTTAGACAGGTTTCCTACCGTTGACCAATCAGTTAGGTGGATTTCCCGCGCCAATTCCGTTCCGCTTCGCATACTTCTATCATACATTCCCTGTGAATAAATATCCACGAAATTCGTTCGCACGAACATACCAATTTGGCGTGTTGGATAATAAATCTCTTATTGGACGTTTTGTTGTGTAGGATCGCTGAGAATTTTTACTCGTTGTTTGCATTTTGACTCGCCCTAAGGGCTCGCCAAAATACGCCACAACTCGTAAAAATACTCAGCGATACTACACAACAAAACGTCTAGTAAGAGATATATACTTTGAAGTGGCCTAGAATTATTTTCTGTCACAGAATATTTTTTAATTGAAGAAATGTGCCTTTTGTATAGAAACGATGGCTGCTGCGCACTTTTCAAGAGATGTTCTTGAAATGTTCTATGGCTCTATTTCACGAGAAGACCAACAAAGGCTTAGGCCGCCAATAAAACCAAGGAGGAGGTTGGATTTTGAGATCGTAAGAAACAATTTTAATGACTGGCTTCGTGTATGGAAAATGATAGTTCCAGAAGGCAACAGAGACCTACTGAAATTCTTTCAAAAAACAAAAACAAGATTTATTGATGTTTGCGAACACGAGGTTCGAACTTTGAAGAGCGTTAAGTTACAATTTAGTCTTCTTTTAAGTTTTTCAATGAATCGAAATGATGAAGTACAACACATGCAACATCATTTTAATCAAATGCGGCCAGTAATCTTGAATTAGAATGAGCATAACATAGATACATTGAATAATTTGTTTTTTGCCTGAGCGCGGAAAGGCCTAGGTACGAGTTTAGCACTACAGTATTTTGCAGGATTTGTAAGCAGCAGTTTTCCCAGTAAAATCTCGTGAGCTAAAGATGACAACATGAGACAAAGGTAAACTATTCATTCTTTCCGTTCATTTATTTACTCTATCCCTACTCAGCAAGATTGTGTGCTCCCTGTGGTATGGTGATATGTAGTTGATCATAAATATACTGTTGTTATCGTTGGTTCTTTAGTTCAAAAAATTGGTTTTACCTCTTTTAAGTCTTTTAAAACTCTTAAAAGAGTTTTACAGACCAATCTAAATGTAGATGAAGTTAAACTACTTACCGTTCAATAAGAAAATTAAACTCTGAAAGAAATTCAAATTTCAAGCGTCTAGCAGCTAAACAGCGTCTCCTTCAAAATAAAAATAAAAATTTCAAGTTATAAAACAAAATAGAAATAAAAAATTCAAGTTATAAAACTTTCGAACCATGCGATACGCTTTCGGTTTCGACTGGCCACGGAATATTTTTTTATAGATGTTTGCAGACCATGTTTCGAATTAAGGTGGCTCCGAACAGTTTCCAGCACTAAGATTTTTGAGTTATAACCACTCTTTATCACTTGATGCTACAATCGTGGTATCAAAGCTTTGCGGTGAACACTTTGTTATCATTTTTATAGCATAATAGGCTACCATAGCAACAGTAGGACCTGCTACAAACACCCTTAATTACAGCTTTAGGGGCTAATAAATAAAAAACACCAAGGTGAATTTTATTTGATATTATCATCATTTGATAAGCATTATAAGACGCAATTTTTGGCAACATTAAAAAAAGTTTGTAGGTAGGGTTTAGAGCCACAATAATTTTCGAAAATTTAATGTGGCTCTAAACCCTACCTACAGATTTTTTTCATTTTCTTTTTCCTCGTGTTTCAGTTTTCATTTGCAAGTTACGTCACAATTGCACATGCATAATTCAATGTGTTTAATTTTAATAACTTCCTTTCGTCTGTGTAGCTGACGACTAAGGAAATATGCGATAAGATGACTAAAACGGCATTGGAGTTCGAATTCCGCTTAGAATCAACGGCTTGTCCTTCTAGTTTGCAAACCAACCAACAAAAAAAATGGAGAAACAAAGCTTTTTTACTTTTACGATAAAGAGAAAAACTGTTTTTGAATCTCATTAAATCTCTTACGGCGCGTTGACAGCTCTAATTAAAATTCACCGCCAGTTGTCACATGTAATGCAAATTGCGGTGTGATATTTTATTTGCGCACGCGAACCGTTCTCGATCTGGGCTTAGTTGTTCAAAGGCTGGATAACGTTACCCACTGGATAAATCACTATCCAGTGGATAACGTGGTTTGTTTTGTCAATACTTATCCACTGGATAGCGATTTATCCGGTGGATAGCGTTATCCAGCCTTTGAACAACCGGGGCCTGGTTGTTTCATCGCAAGTCAAGCTTTCGTTCTTGTCAAATTTTCTTTATGTCAGGACGAAAACTCGCAAGAAAACTTCTTGCCCATTTTCGCCTCCGAAGAAGTTCAGCGTCGAACAAGATCTGTGGCTCCTGATCTGAGCGACTGTGGGTCGCATTGTTTTAAACTTAGAAGAATGGTTGAAGGAACTCGAGGACACAAATCCCGCCAATGAAGCTGAAGGTCAAAATACAACAAGTGCTAGTCGCACGATATTGCTGGAGAACGGACGCGATTCCGAAACTTCCACAGCGAGAGATCGAGTCAAGCACAGATGTAGATGTAGACGATATAGACCTCGAAATTTCCTCTTTTTGGCTTCACGAGGCATATATGGTTTCAGAAAATGTCTGGAGAACGAAGAAGTCTAAACTCGAACAACATAATACCAATGCCGCCGACGAAATAATCACGGCAGTTTAAATACAAACCTGTTTAAACCTAAGTAGTTTTTCGCTTCTCGGACGATTTCACTGCAACGTCGACGTCTGTTTATTTCAAGTTGTCATGACCCATTGTTTTGGTAAACTGACCCATGCCGACATCTGTCAGCGCGGAGGGGATTTTTAACACCTAATCATACCGATCTCGCAAAAGGTTTTTCGTCTTTTTCTCGATAAAGCAAAACTGCATATAAGGATGAACATTTTTAGTTCGTTTACGCGTGTCTTCCAACGGAATTGGCTGAAAATCGGCAGGTATGTTCCCTATTACCTCCTTCGAAAAAGGGTGTCGGGCTTTGTTTAATTTCGCTTCCGTTTCAGAGTTATGGCCTCTTTAGTGTAAGGAAACACCCGCGCGCAGAACATCAAACTTTAGGAGGGTGTAGAAAAAAAACCAAACCACATCTGGAAAATCGCAGACACCCTTTTTGAGGGTGATGTGTGAGAAAACATTTCAGATGTTAATCGCGCCGCTCCGATGATTCACGCGCGGAAGCGAACCAGTTTAAGCAAAGCAGTGTTTCTGGGTATTTCTTTTTATAACACTGCGACAATAACTTTTTAGAAAATTTCAAACATATGATTGTATCCTATAACTATTAAGCTTTCAGAAAATGTATAGGTTGATGGGGTTTTCTTTCAAAGCGCCAGCGTGAGAGCGCGATTTCCAAACACTGTCAATCCACCTACCATGATACCTTAAAATGGCCGAAGAATAAGAGTGTCTACGATTTGGTTAAACGTCTCTAATTTTGAGACAGCGTCCCTAAATGAATGGCTCTCAAATTACTTTTTTTTTTTTTAAATTGCGTGATAGTGCAACCCAAGAATTTTTGCAGAAACTACGGCATTAATATGTATTTAGCCTGAAATGGTAGATCAGAACTAGGTGTCTAACTGTGAGCAGAGTGCACATAATTTTTAATTAGCTTCTCTTCCTTTATGGACCAAGACACTGAATACAACTTGGGAAGGGAACAAGGGAGTCTTTGAAGCCCTGCAATCGACAAAGTTCTTGAAGCGCAGTCACTGAAGTAACGATAATTGAATTTTTCCGCAGTTTGAAAATTAGGGGAAAATATTCTCTCGTCGGTATGAACTATCAAGGGACTCTAGAGAGAGTATATTAGGAGTGGTTGTATGCAAATTCATCCTCTTGGTGTTCTCTGAAGGCGACTCGCTTTTATTTTTTATATTTTTCCTTCCTGTTTTTCAGTGAGCGCACGATAGCAATTATCGTGTTCATGTTTTTTGGTTCATTCGTTTTTGCGCACGGGTGCAGCACTCCCAATCCCCACCTCTTCCACCCTCTTAATTCCCACCCAACCCAGTTTGGCTTCCTTAAATAGTCCTTCTCATAACCCAATCAATCACTAGACGAAAGAGAAATTCGGCATGCAACAGCCTTGTTTCACCCCTGTCCTCACATCAAACCAGTCGTAAACTTCGAGAACCGTCTACAACAGCACACTTGCTCTGTTCATACATTGCCTTTATCATTGCAAACTATCTTGATGGAACACCATACCCTCCTATTATTTCCCATAGTATACCTCTGTCAATGCTGTCAAAAGCCTTCTCAAAATCCACAAAAAACAAAAAACATACAGGTTGGCATTCCACTCGATTACTCGGCTCAATGATGTTTCTCAGAATGAATATCTGTTCGATTGTCCCCTTTCCTCTCATAAACCCTTCCTGCTCTTGTCAAAGCCT
>JAHPZR010053888.1:0-15000 GCA_019787425.1 Platygyra sinensis | reverse complement strand
TATTCAACACATAATTATGATCTGTTTCGATCCTTTCTGAGCAAGAACGCTATTAAACACTAAGGCGAACGTGGAACGTGGAAAAGGGACGACCACTCCTTCCCCACCCCTCCCTCCTAAACATCTGTTTCTTTTAAAGCATCAGAAATTGAATTGATCATCACGCAGAGGCCAAATTCAATTCTGCCACTTTGTCCGTTTTGAACAATTTTTTATATTTTCCGTGAAAATTAACGCCAGCTAATTCGATTTCATAATTCAATTTGAAAGTTCACCGCAGCCCGAGGAGTAATGGCGCACTGATTTTCTGAGACGAAAGTCTTTTCTTGCCTTATGCTCTTTTCAAAGTTCAGCTATCGGCTAGTTTTATATTACTTAACGTTTTAATGCATTAGTGCACCCATGTCCGTATAGTGCAAACGGGCTCATCTATGGACACATTTCATTAAAACCCGTTCATAAACTAAGGCCATCGCCACTGAAATGTTTCGCTCCCCATCCCCCAATTGAGGTAGGCGTTTTTTTTGCATAAATTAAGAAAAGAATTAGGCTCATTCCCTTCTCCCTTTTTCTGGTGCTTCTATGTTTCGTGCCTTTCATAAACATCTTTAAGTGACTCAAACATCTAATCCTCATAACGATGTCTTCGAACACCTGTAGGAGTGAGGGGCTCTCATATAACCCCGGTAACCGCCGAGCTCGCTTGGTTACAGGGACGAATTTTGTGATCTGTTGACTTGGCAAATTTCAGCCCGGTCGAGCGGGATGAAACCCACGAAACACAACCAAAATGGTGGAACATAAACTTGTATCGTTGGCGGCTGCCGTGGCTTTGTGGACTCTTGTATCTTTACTAATAAAGATAATTCGCTAACTCCTAAAGTGGAAATACATACAAGAGAAAAATTATGCTATTTTAATTTTGCCGCTATGTTGCAAAATCGAAGTTATTTTGTCTAAAAAGTTTCGTCCCGGTTACCAGCGCTGTAAAGTTCATATGGGAAAATTTTCATCTCGGTTACCGAGATCTCGGTCGCAAAAACCGAGATCTCGGTAACCGGGCCAGCCCGGCTTCTCATATGAACACATCGAAATTTTTACGAAGGAAAGAGCGACGAGGCGAGATCTCGGAAACCGAGCCAGGGGCTCGTTTCTCGAAAGCCATGGAAACTTTTCGGGCCCGTAAAGCCGTTCTTAGTTCATCTGTATCTAAAAACGGAGAAGTGTATACGCCTGAAACGTCTTCTATGAGGGGAACCTTTCTTCATATTAAGAATAATTGAATAAAACAGCCCTGTAATCGAAAGGTTCGAGATTTTAATGTGGCTTTATGGGCCTGAAAAGTTTCCGGGGCTTTCTAGAAACGGGCCCCAGGCCGGTTGACCGGGGTCATATGAAGAGGCCCAGAGAGTGGGAAGAAAGAACACATGGCCGTGATATAATCAAGGCTCGCTTGGAATTATTTAGTTGTTAATTTTTCAACTATTTGTCTTACCGTGCATCAGCTAAAAAACACTTAACACGTTGAAAAACGACGATAATACATGTATAACATTGAACCCGGCATGCGTTACAGGCTGAATCTTGTAACATAATAAAAGGTCGTGATAGTGGTCGTATAGTTATTTCTGAGAGGTTTACGGATATATTCAGGAACCTTATAAAATCAATAGTTTCATAGAAGCATTCATTTCAGGCTCAAGGGATGATTCATTTTAGTTTATTAAATATTCTCTACAGTGATAAAGTACACGCTGTGACTTAATTACCTTTGCAGAGTCTCAGTGATGAACTTAAAAATTTGTCTGATAATTTTATATGAATAGACTCCTCTATTACCACATCCATCACAACATCATACTGATTAACCGAGTTAAAAACCTTCAAAAGTAATTTGCTGTTGGAAGCAGATTTTTGAAGCAACAGTTTATTAAACCGCTTTTCCCTCACGCGTCAGTGTTTCGTTACCATGACAATATGCAAACTAGTTGGAATTTCAGAGAAAATTCTCAGATTTTGGCGGCGTTTTTCCAAGCGCCCGCTCAAAAACCCAAGCAAATTTTTATATCTCGAAAAAGAAGAATATTTCAACACCTTACAGCCATAAAACGGGCTCGATTCGACTCCGGCCACATAACGAAAAATCTTTTTGCATTTGTAGACTAAAACTTGCTTTTCATGGCTATTGTCAAATCTCCATCAAGGGATATGTTTTTCGCAGTGACAGCTTTTATCTGCAACCGAAAAACAGACAAATATAGAGTGCCAAAAGCTTCTTCTTTTGATATTAGTATTTCATTCCCGAAGATATAGTCTTAACTATTAACCGGGGGACGTTTTTGCAATGCTATTTTTTGCTAATTTATTTGGCCATTTTTTAGCTAGAGAGGTCGCGAAATTCATTTCCTCAAATATTTCTGAAAGAAGGCCGTATTTAGAGAAATGGACCCCAAAACCTTTGAAAACTCATAAATACCTCTCTATAAACTCGATACAAAGGAGAGTTAAATTTTGACCGTGGCCACCCTTTGCTCGATATTTCTGTGCATTTGCTCTTAAAATGGGCAACAATGAAACAAAAGTTTAACAATATGCAGACAATACCACTGCGGTGCCATCGAATTTAGACTCGGCGAACGCTCTGTTTCAACAACTAGATCTTTTTAAAAATTTATGCGAACTTGAAATAAATAGTTCATAAACAGGTATGTGGATTGGGTCTCAAAAAAACACAATGATGAAAAACCATTTGGCATAAATTGGCCGAGTGATTCATCAAAGCTCTAGGGGTTACCTTTACATACGACCAAGCACTACTTTATGAAAAAAAAAAAATTTCAAGACAAGCTTGATAATATGAAGAAACTGACACATATTTGGTCTTCAAGAGGGCTATCTATTTATGGCAAAGTTACTATAATGAAATCTCTACTTATCTCCAAATTAGTCTACGTCTCCTCATTACTACGAACTCCATCAAACATTATAAAACAAGTGAGCCACATAATTTCACCTTTTTTATAGAAAGGGAAAGATAAGACATTGAAAGCACGATTAAGGCCTTAAGACTGGCTTGGTTGATAAGAATATCTAATAACAATGACAGCACATAGAAGTTCTATTTAATACCTCCCCTTAAAAACCTTGGAGCTCTTTTAATCTTTGAGTGCAATTACACCATAAAGGACCTTCCAACAATCTCAACTTTCTATAGAGAACTTTTGCTTTGGTGGTCAGAATTCGAGATCTCTTTTTTGAGAGAAATACTGGTTTTCTATAATTTGGAATAATAAAGACTTTAGACTTAATGAAAACCTTTTTTTTTTTTACAGAACTTATTACAACTCTGGAATCTGCACTGTCAATGATTTGTTGTTAAATCTAAACAACTTTAACTACTTTGAACTGATAAAGGAAAAAAAAATAAAAATAAAAAGGCCAATTTTCCTACATGGACTGGTCTTAGACACTCTATACCGTCCAACTTAAAAACAGCCGAGTATAGTCTTGATAGGCATCTTCCCTATTTTTAGTGTAACAATGCTACTTTTGATATTTCAAAAGAAATCCAAAGATTCCTATTTATTAATAGTAGGTAGGAAAGCTTAGCTACCAAACAATGCTAAGAAACTATGACAAAATTTTAACTTTACTGAGAAGGAGTTGAAACTTGCTTTCGCCCTTCCCCATTAGATTGCTTATGAACCTTCTGTAAAAGCCTTTCAATATAAAATTTTAAAGTCGATTCTATATACAAACAAGAAATTATTTAAAATTGTTTATAGTGAGCACGACAAATGTACCTTTTGTGACAATGAATCAGAAACATTAGACCACCTCTTTTTTGTATTGCTCGTTTCTCGAATATATTTTGGACACATTTTGAAAAGTACTATTTTACGCTGACAAAAAAAATCTAGAGTTCTCAGCATTCAAGATATCATATTAGGCATTATAACTTCACTTTGCCCCTTACTGAATTATTTAACAAATAAAGAAGCCTAAGCCGTGTATTACACTGTGATAAAACACGACAGGCATTTGAGAACACGAAGGAAATGTAGAAAACACGAGCCGCAGGCGAGTGTTTTCTACATTTCACGAGTGTTCTCAAATGGCTGGAGTGTTTTATCACTGTGTAATACACGGCTTAGGCTTCTTCATTTGCTTATGATATAGATTTTACGCGCGCAAAACAATAAAACACGCTTTTTCTATGTTTTATACTCTGATAAAACATAGGTTTTTGACCAATCAGAGCGCGCGCAGGGTCCTATCTATGTTATAATTAATATTAATGGTAAGTTATATATCTGGGATTGCAGAAGGAAGCGTATATACCCATACATTGAAGGTTTAAACATATAATTAAAATTAACCATCAGACAGTACATTGCCTCAAATCATTTGTATTTTCATGCAGGAAATGTAGATGGTAAATTTGCTATTTCATGCTGTGTTATATGTTTTTTACTTTGCAAGTCGACGTACCAGCAGCCGGAGTTGCTAATTCATCAGTATCATGACAAACTTTCTCCCGACTGTTGTTCTCAAAATCCATATTAATAATTGACAAGTGTAGTTTCCTAACGTTGCAATTTCGTCATAGTAGTAAGATGCACAAAGCCGTCATCGGTTTGTTCTCTTAGCAGAGATTCAACTAGGATATTAAAATCCGTTTGCAGAAACATAACGGAAACGGACAACAGCGGAAACGTCCTGACTTAAATTTGACGGAAACGTTACTTGACATTTCCGTTCCGGAAACATGACGGAAACTTAATAGAATCGCCAAGAGGTGTTATTACAGGTTTCCGCAACACGTAAATGTAACGGAAACATGAAGCTTTATGTATCCGTCACGTTTAAGAAATGCGGAAACGTGAGATTTCGTCCTGTGTTTGCCTCAAAAAATAACGATCCATTAAACTTTTCTCTTTAATTTGCTTTCCCCCAATTTTGTTTAATTTTGTTGGTTAGCGTTTCCTTTTTGTGTTATTTCTTTTATTTATTTTATTGTTAGTGACAAATGTATGTAAATGTTGTTAAAATAGTTTAATAATATGAATACATATAATTTGTATCTTATAAAAAAAATAGTATTCGCGCAACTGTTTTTTTTTTAAAGTTATTGTAAGTAATTAATTAAGTAAGTAAGTAAGTAAGTAGCCGTAAGTGTAGTATGTAAGTAGTTGCTTAAGTGTTGTAATGATAATTAATAAATAATAATAATAAAAAAGTAACTACCGTGGTTGCGTAAGCATCTCAATGAATAAGTTGAGATTTCATTGTTCTACATCGGACATTGATTGGCTGGACTTGAAAATAGGACATTTGACTGGATGGATTTAGAAATGTTGGAATCTATTGTGTCAGTTCTGCCATCTGATTAGTTTTCATTGTCTGGGTGGCCCCGCTTTTAGTAAACGCACTGTAATAGAAGAAATGACAGAATACGCATTTTCTCAAACCATAAGGCCGCAAGAAGTTGAGGGCTTGCGGACGCGAAAAGAAGTTTCGATTGCGTGTGTATAGAATGCCCCATCAAATCAGACTTTGGGGAATCACTGCTTGTTATATATCTAGGCCTCGCACTTTGCCATAATGTACGCTTATTTGACAAGTTTCGATTGCGTTGCATGCTAGAAATTTAAAAACTGATATATTCACGACTTAACATACCTGTAACCTTTGCAGAGTAACAAGCCGTGATACAGGCCATAAACAGAAGCAATGAGACAGCTTTGGAATCCTAGAAAAAGAATAATGTGTTCGATGAATATAGATCACAAACGGGAACATCAAAACACTCATTATCTCAATAATGTACTTTTACTTACCATTTCTGAACAAGTCCTGTAGGTGGTAGGGGTTTCCTCAAGTTGCTGTACAGACTTCTCAGAATTTCCACGCAGCTATCCTGTTAACTTGTGAAAAGGATCGCTGTGTCGTTAGCAATGAGCCGACGGTGTCTCGTTTATTTATTCATTTACTTGGCTTCCGTTGTCGCTGAAAAGGAACTGTTGAAGAATGTACCTGTTAAGTGATATGTTTTTCCTGTTGTGCTAAGGCCCGGTCCAAACGCCGCTCCACTCATGTGCCGAACCAAACTCAATAAGGTTCGACTTTAGAGCGACTTTGGAGCAACGGCTGATTCAGACGACGTACTTGCGTCGAACTTAATTCGGGAAGCTCGTGGTAAACAATTTTCGATGAGAAAATATGCGTTCTGAATTCAAGAACTCTGTCGAAATGGAAAAGCTGTGACTAATGTCTCGCTGTCCAAGCAATATTTTGGAAAGCAAATTCAGTCGCAAGGTTCCTTGTTTGTATTTAGACAAAATACGACCTGTTAAGGGGAAATCTCATAAGCTGGGCTAGTATCACGAAAAAACAGCAAAAACTGAAATTGCGCTAAAAAAAAAACTCGCCCAAACAGTCCCGATTCTCGTAAATCGAAGGCAAGAAGGGAGCTCCGAAACATGACAGAATATTTGTTGTGTTTATTTTTAGCGACGACTTCGAGCTTCATGCATGACTGGTCACGCCACTCAATTTTGAGCCAATCACGAGTGCCGTTATATGAAAAATACATTACAGTAATTTATGCGTTAGGTTCGGCACATGAAGAGAACGCCGTATGAATCAACCGCCGCTCCAACGTCGCATAGTGCGACAGACCCTGCCGAATTTAATGTTGTTTGCCGCTCCAAATCTAATCTGCCGAACCGAACTGATTCAAACGCCGCTCTTCTGCCGTACTTAACTCATCAGTTAGGTTCGGCGCATGAATGGAGCGGCGTTTGGAACGGGCCTAACTTGTTCAAACACACGGAAATACAACACTCGAAGGTCACAGAGGATGAGACTAGGTTATCAGAGTAATTATATTAATTACTCAGTTCTAAATGACATTTGGAAATTCTTCCTTGTTTATGTCATATTCACAGGTTTAAAACTGATTCATCGCGTAACATTTCGATCACGTTCTCAGTTGATGTTTCAAACAGAAGAGAATATTAACAACGTAGAGTCCGGGAGGGGAGGGGGGGGGGGGGGACTCCCTATAATGGCCTATACGGGGAGGCTCCGCCCGAGAGGGGTACCTTCTTCACGCGTCAGGTAGGGATTTCACGAGTCAGAGTATATGAAAGTGTAGGGAAATCTGTCATTTAGGTATTTTAAAGGGCCTTTCATTAAAATATTTCGAACACACATACCTTATGACTGTACTGCTTTAATTTAAATGTAAAAGGGCGCTATAATCCAATGGAAGGTATATGAAAGAGGTACCATTTGTCAGTGTAAGGTATACGAAACGGGTATTTTTCCTACCAAAAATGGTATATAAAAGGGTAAGGGGTCGGACCTTGGGGCGGAGCCTCTCCGTATTAAATTTTTCTTACTTGCCCCCCGCCCTCCCCGGGACGTAAAGGGACTACAGTAAACAAAAACATAGCAACCTTGAAGACAATCTTTATACTTACCTTACTGATGGGACAATACGCTTTTGGTTTTGAGCGAGCAAAATGTTGTAGTCTACTCCCAGTTTCTTTTGTGACTCATATAGGGTAATATCTGAAGACTGAAATCACCCATGTCAGCCATGTGGATTGGCATTGCTATCATTTAAAAGAGAAAGTACACGCAGAGAGGTAGAAAGACGTTTCCATAGCGAAACAGAAATGTCAATTTGCAGTTGTATGTAGTTGCTAGTTGCAGGTCATGAAGTTCAAAATTTCTCCTTTCTGACTGGCTTGATTATAGCTATATTTAGTACAAATCTACTAGCGTTCTATCAGGCATGCCGTTCTCTGATTGGCTACTCTACTCACGTATAGCAGTGTGCCCTTGTTAACGAAATGACGGCTGCTTCTTGGCGTTTTCGAAGTGTCTATGAAGAGGATTTAGATACAGTTTTGAACGACTAGTAGGTTTAATACTAAAACGATTAGATTATTCGCTCTCGATTTCTATGCGTGATTGTTGACGCGGAATGTACCCTCGACAACTATCACGCGATAGAAATCTTGAGCTCATATTATTACATCCCTAATACGAGGTCATGTCCCCGACACGTACTTTGCTCTATAAACGAACAAAATCATCCACTTTGCATGCTTCGAAAAGTACTCTGTTACACCTGCTTCTGCATTCTCAACAGTAAAAAAGACGGGGGTTCAACAAGTATCCAATATAACTGAGATTTATCCTTGCAGTGCACAAAACGTCTTGACTAGACATAAAATACTGAAACATCGTGCTGATAAGTAAACAAATGGACATGAAATTAGCAGGATATGGTATAATAATAGCACCGCGGCCATCATAATCCCGGCCCAACTATACCGTGGCGCTCATTAAAATGCATGCCAACAACAACTGTACTGCTTTATCGGTAAGTAAGACGAACATCAAGCCAGGCCTGCAATGCAACCTCTTCATAAAGGAGAACAGAGCGAGTAAAATGTGTTCAAGCAACTTCAAGAATTCTGGAGAAATCGACGCATTCAGCACGTTTCTATACAGCAACGTAGGGCACCTTCACTTATAAGGAAAAAGACGCATAGGTACTGCAGAAAATTGTCAAGACCTCCAGCGGCGATTGGGTGACATGCGTATACAGCTGTGTCAAGACAGACAGGATAGAACAGGTAAATTATAATATTGCATATTATTTTGCGAGTGGCTCAAGCAAGAAGGATCATCTCGTTCCATTTATACCCAGGTTCCGGATAAAAAGTTGCTACACCAAACAAAACGAAAAAGCTAATCTTCGATGTAAAGTTGAACTGATATCAAGCGGAAACTTAGTCAATGTGTAGAACATGAAGCTCAAATTCCTTCTCTTCCTTGTTCATTTGATATGTCTGTTTATTTTTCTCTCCATTAGCTTAAAACAAGAGATAAAGATAATCCATTATTTTCTCGCAAGTCACGATCTTAGTTCCCTCAGCAATCTGAGATGCGCTGACAGAGAACACGTTCAATGAATGATTTGCCAGTAATCGGATACCCATGTTATGCACATAGAACTCTGGGATCGCCAGGGGGCAAACATTGCTAGTCGCTAGAAGGAAATGTATGGCGAAAACTGTTCCACGTCCAAAACAAGGGATTTTGGAGAGAGATCAACACTTTTTCGCCGTAGTTTTATCGCAAATGGACTTGGGGAATGTTGATATGCGGAATATGTAAGTAGTTGTCTAAATAACCGTGAAATCTGTAGTAAAATCTACCGACAAACTTCTTTGCTTCCGTGAGGTTTATTGCGAAATTTACATCGTGTAATGGTCTGAGATACCACAAGATTAGGTATAAATCGAGAGGAAATAACCTAATAGAGCTTTTTTCAGTTGTGTACAGGATCCTTGTGGCGTATTTTTAAGTTAGGTGACATATATAATATTGGAATTTATGCCGGTGACCTATTGTGCCGTGTAGGGTAAAATCCTTGAGCCCCAAAAGTAAACATTGCGGGTTACGCAGGATTTTAGTCATATCGTGCACGTAATATTCACAGCCTAGTTGGAACGTGATTTGTACTCTACAGATTAGGTGTAAAATAAGTTCCTCTTATCCATCTTGTTCAAACCCCTTGACGAAGGCTGTGTGCGTGATCAGACGGAACGGGTCGGAGAAAATAAAACGAGTTGACAAGATCTGTCGCTGTGTGCTCACTAGTACTTAGTTAAAAAAAAATGCATTGCTTCTTTGTTGTGATCGATGAACATGAATCAGTGATCATAATCGGTTTAGAAGTAAACCACTTTTCTGTGACGCCGAGAAGGTGCAAATCATCACTGGCTTATATAAGCAGCGATGCACAATAGCGTTCATGATCTTGCTTGTCCTAACATGTTCCTTCTCAGAGTTCGAAGAGTAGCGGCCGAAAAACCTTCGCATTTTTTTCAATCCAAGCAGAACCTAACCTACGGATTTCTTCATGTTTCTCATCGCTCATTTCATCCCTCCAAAGAGCAATAGCGCGGTAAAAACGGTTTCCGTCTCCTCTGACAACGACTTCGCCCTTTGAGGAGGTACATTTCCAGAAGCCATAATTTGTTTATAAAAGAAGTAACTAATAAGAAAACAGGCCGTACACACGTAAACTGAAAATGAAAAGGCTTTAATGGGTTATTTCCTCTTGATTTATACCTAATCTTGTGATATTTTAGACCATTTATTCACGATGTAAATTTCGAAATAAACATTACGCAAGCAAAGAAATTTTTCGGTAGATTTTATCACATATTTCACGGTTATTCAAACAACTTCTCACATATTCCGCATATCAACATTCCCCAAGTCCATTTGCGATCAAACTACGGCGAAAAAGTGTCTTTCCAAAATCCCTTTTTTTCTTTGACGTGGAACAGCTTTTCGCCATACATTTCCTTCTAGCCACAAGCAATGTTTGCCCCCTGGCGATCCCAGAGTTCTTTGCGCATAGCATTGTATCCGATTACTGGCAAATCATCCATTGTTGTTGTTGTTGTTGAATTTGCTTCTCTGCAAACAATCTTTACTAGACAGAATGGATGAAGAATAAAGTGACTTAATGTGTGCACCTTATTCAATACTGAAAGCCTTACAACGTATGCATAACCTGGAAAAACCGTGCAAGCCAGTTGCATTAAAATGTACAACTTTTACCAGATGGACATGGGGTGGGGGGGCTAAATACCGCATCACCTCAATACCGAGTGGAAACGCGATGTCATACCGAAACCACTACTCTAGGGGGTGGCGAATGATAATGCGAGACCTTGCGAGAAGGGGAGACGAGCGTTTTTCTCTGTGAGCGGGAGACATTGCGACCTCTTAGAATGCGAGACCGAGACTATGAAGTATTTTGAGTGCGAGCGCGATACGTTCAGACTCTTTAAAATTCCAGCCCCAAATCAGTTAGTTGAGAGTAATTAGAATGAGCTTGTACAACATTTTAGGCAGCTTCTTTGAACTGGCTGGAACTGGAATTTCGATTCATAGCACACAATATTATGATATAGAACAAAATAAACAAATTTCTGGGCCCAAAACGGACGTTGCAGTAGATTTTGTAGATTTTTGTGGAATTCTGACAATTTAGGAGAAGTTAGGATTAACTTTTTCTCGGAAAATTGAAAATTACTTCATTGAATGTCAATATCAAGGGAGGAAAAGACGCCATTTACAAAAGCAGATAAACGAATCGGGACTTCGAGATCCTGAGTCTTGCGAAAAATTGAGACTACGGGAAGCTTCGTGTAAAAATCGAGACTGCGAGACGCACATAACCGCTGAAAAAACGAGCGGACTAAGAGACCCGTAAAATTCGATGAAAATTTTGCGAGACCCAGAGTTTTTGAAGGACCATTCGCCACCCCTTACGCTGCATGTTAAGGTTCAGAGCAAATAGAACGAAAATAAAAATTAGGATTTTTTTTTAATGGACGTTAGATCAGGAAATTTTCGATTTAGACGAATTAAGTATACGTAACATCCAGTGATAAAAAAAAAATAAAATAACATAACATACCCTTTTACGATTGCGACACAAGGAATTGCAGTTTACCGTTACCATGAGAGCTAAGTTTCATCGGGAATGTCCAATCGGAAACTGGAAAAGACTCGAAAAACGTTGGAAGACTTGGAAGATAATTTTTAAAACCGTCCAAAATGCTAAACAAAACTTATCCCGCAGGTTCGTAGAATACCGCGATACGGCATTTGGAGATTATAATTATCGAAATACCGCAAACACAAATTGTCCAATACCGCAATACCACAAACCCCAATGTCTCCCTCCACTGTTACTCTACGTAATTTTGTTGCTGCACAAGAAGGTTTTACTCAAACGTATGTTGCGTGGCTTTCGAAAAATCAAAAAAAATAAGTCGTTTGGATAACTTGTCATAGGTACTGCAGAAAATTGTCAAGAACTCCGGCGGCGATAGGATGACATACGGAAACAGCTGTGACAAGACAGACAGGATAGAAGAGGTGAAACATATATTAATTTGTGAGTGGCTCAAACAAGCGGAGATCATGTCGTTTGGTATATAGCTTGTAGTATATAGCCAGGTTCCCGATTAAAGAATGCGTCACCAAGGAAAACGAAAAAGCTAATCCTCGATGTAAAGTTGAACTGATATCAAGCGGAAACTTAGCCAATGTGTAAAACACGAAGCTCAAATTCCTTTTCGCCCCTGTTCATTTGATATGTCTGTTGTTTTTATTTCCTCCATTAGCTTAAAACAAGAAAAAAAGATAATCCATCATTTTCTTGGAAGCTGGCACGATCTTAGCTTCCTCATCAATCTGGAATACGCTGACAGAGGGCACGATCTCAATGAAAACAATTCGCTTCCCTGCAAACAATCTTTAGTAGGCAGAATGGACGAAGAAAAAAGTGACCCAACATGTGCACCTTACTCTGAATAAAGGTAGGTGCACATTTGGCGGCATAACCTCAAAAGACCGTGCAAGTCAGTTATACTAATGTACAACTTTCATCACTGTTAAGGGGACATTAGGGTGTTTTGCACACCGCAAAACCGCAAAAAAAAAAAAACAAACAAACAAAAAAAAAACAAAAACAAAAACAAAAACATACCGACTGGAAACGAGATGTCATTCCGAAACCACCACTCTGTATATTTTAACTTTACAGCAACTGAACGGGAAAAAAAAAAACAAAAATAGGAATATATTTTTAGGTCAGGTAATTTTTAATTTAGTCGAAATAAGCAAACATCCATCGAGGTGGTTAACTACTAATTAACAAAAAATAACATACCCTTTTACGACTGTTTACCGTTACAATGAGAGCAAACTGGAGCAAACTGGAAAATGCTCGGGAAAAGTTGGAAGGCTTGGAAGATAATTTTCAATGCCGTCCAAAATGCTAAAAAAGCTCATCCCGCAGGTTCGGAGAATACCGCGAAACCGCATTTGGAGATTATAATTACCGAAATACCGTAAGACAAATTGTTTAATACCGCAACACCGCACGTCCCAGTGTCCTCCTCCACTGTGACACTGCGTTATTTTTTTTGCTACACAAGAAGGCTTTACTCAAACATGTTTTGCGTGGTTTTCCAAAATAAATAAATGAAAAAAAAAAAAAAAAAGTCGTTTAGATAATTTTTCATCTCCTTTGAAGGACCAAAAGTGGAGGTTTTATTTGTATGACAAAACGGGTTTTCAAATCGTACGTGACAGTGGAAAGTGCCTATTATTCTCACGGATTGTTTGGTGGTAATTGATATGCCTGCTTCAATTACAAGCCTGCAAGATAAACAGCAGAGGGCATTTCCCTTTCTCTGTTTCATCTTCCTTATCTTTTATCTCACGCTCGTTTTAGGACAAGTTCACTTACACTTCCTTCAGCAATACAAGAAAAGAGACTGAAGGAAATAAGACAGATATCCAATAGATCTCATCTGTCAATCATTATTTTTGGGCGGTACCGAATGTTTACTCGGAGAACCTTTAAAATGGAACTTCACTCAGGACATCTCTTAGCTTCGCGAGCGCTGAATATTGAAGCAGTGCCGTTGTATGTTCGTCTGCTCACTACCTGCTCAGTCACCCCACGACCGCGACTGATAGAGTCTGGTTATGAAGGTAAATTGTCTTAATTAACGTTTCTGCTAGTGGATAATGTTCCATCTTAATTACTTTTCTTGTTTTGCTTTCTAGATCTCCTCAATTGCAGTTCTCGGCCTGGCGTATTTATGCCTTCTGCCCTTCACACAGGGACAGGTTAGTTTGACGTTCATTTTGTGTATTTATACATAGCATGCTCTGCGCTCTTCTTAAATATGTCCTTTTTTTATTGGCGGATGGATTATTCAACAACCCCTCAAGCTAATTACAAGGAACATAGGCCTAAGGTGTGGGCGCTTTCCTTTTTACTGAGAACTCCGTTTTGCATTTCCGGGACGCTAGTGACGAATAGAACGGCATTTCCCGGAGTTTCAGGAAAATAGTACAACCTCGTGAGGTATAATAACATTTTCTATATTTAATTAGTGGAAATTTCCGGTCCACTTGATTTTCCTCCCGGAATGGCTGGAATTTTACGGTGGAATGGCTTGCATGTTGAAAAATCGATTATTTCCAACAATTCCGTAGACCCTCCCAAACATTTTTGCACCATTTGTGCCAGGTTCGAACGCTTCGGGAAATTTGGATAGAATAGTAATCGCCAATGGCAAATCTGATATCATTCTCTGAATCGTGCCGCAGAGCACTAGATAATTTTGCTTCTTTTGGTATGTCACTGATACCACAGATCGTGTGGAAGATATAAGCTAGTACATGAAATTTCCTTTTCTACAAGCACTGTTGTGTTTACATTGATAAATAACGTGATGGTGGTCCTGAAGTTATTTTTCATAAGCTAGGACCACGTTTCAAGCTTATTTTCACTAGGTTAAGAATATTTGATCGCAGTGTTATTCTCATGGCTGGAATGGCTTCTATAGATTGAAGTGATTTGACTGTTTTATTCAGTGAACACATTTCAGGGCAAGACTTAATTGGAATGATACTCCAACAACTTATGTACTATGTAGTAAAATCGCAACCTCTGGTCCTCTTGATTTAACTGGACAGTTCTTGTTTGTAACGATGATAAGATTTGTGATGTTATGTCAATGATAACCGATACTGAATTCTAATCATTTCATAGATTTCGGTGTTCTGCTAACAGAGTAAAAGTACGATTAAATAGACATAACCTATTAAGGGATATAAAAGTATTATAATTATCGAAATAACCACATAATTACAATCTGACATCAAACTTCATAATTGGCAGACTGGAAGATCTCTGGACTCAGACAATCTAATAAATGCCATCACACATGCATGCATTTGTTGCCGTTTTCTAAGAGGTTTACTTCAAAGATTTTCCAGCTTTTCCGTAGAAAAGCAATATTCTAGGGCGAGCTAAGAAATGATGAAAGATGAATTTCTGTGTAAAATCTTAAATATGCATGTCTTTCGATT
>JAHPZR010053887.1:15000-20107 GCA_019787425.1 Platygyra sinensis | reverse complement strand
AACCTTAAAAAATGATGATGTCAGGTTAAAACCATTAAAACCTTTATTTCACGTTAAACGTGTGACCGCAAAGATGTTGATTTCACTCAAATTACAGCCAAATGTTAATTTCATGCAGTGCACAAGCTAGACAATGTTGATATCAGGTCATTTACAGAGACTTAAAATTTTGATTTCACATTGTCACGCCACTGCAAGGACTTAAACCCTTAGGGTTAAGAGTTCCCAGTTTTATTAGACCTAGGGTTTGGGTTACCGCTTGAAACTAGGGTTACAGAACAAGGTTAGGCTTAGAGTTAAAGTTTCGGGTTACCGCTTGAAACTAGGCTTAGGGAACAAGGTTAGGCTTAGAGTTAACGTTTAGTGTTATCCCTTGAAACTAGGGTTACGGAACAAGGTTAGGCTTAGAGTTAAAGTTTCGGGTTACCGCTTGAAACTAGGGTTAGGGAACAAGGTTAGGCTTAGAGTTAACGTTTAGTGTTATTGCTTGAAAGTAGGGTTAGCGTTGAAGGGTCGTTGTTAGGGTTAGCGCTTTTGATTAGTTTAGAGTTAAGGTCCGGATGCATTAGGGTTAGCGCAGTGTTAGGCCAAGGAAAACAATCAAGATGTAACCTTAAAATATGTTGATTTCAGGTTTTTAAAACCGTTAAAATTGCGATTTCACGTTATCACGCGACCGCAAAGACGTTAATTTCACTCAAATTACAGCCAAATGTTAACTTTACGCGATTTCACGTTAAGGCATGACGGCAAGGATGTTGATTTCACTTCAAAACAAGCAAGCTGTTCATTTCATCCAGCACGTAAACTCGAAAACGGCGATTTCGGGCTTAATTAAATAGGTTAAAATGTTGATTTCACTTTAAAGTGTCACAGGAAGGATCTCTATTTCATTTTAACTGCCTGCAACGTATAAGCTTAAAAATGTAGGGCTGACAGATTAACAGATTAACCCTTCTGTGCAACGTACAGGTCTCCTCTACATCTGCATGGCCCCTGATCCCAGAAGTTTAAAACACTACAAATCATGCCGATTTGAAGTAAAATCAACGCAACCTGGATCACAGATCTATGTTTCAATTGATCGCTTCTTGTTGGCCACTATTATGTTGGAATAAAAAAGGAAAAAAACACGCTCGGTAATTAGTTAAATGTTATTGTGATTTAAGGAGTCTTGTCTTGTCTTGTCTTGTCTTGTCTTGACTTGTCTTGCCGAACGTGATCGAAATGCATGCTGGGAAGGTTCTGTTACACCTCGTGCACGGGTAAACATGGAGAATGATGCAAGAAAAATTTTATAAGTCTAAAAGCAGTTCTCATTTTCCAAACTTTGATGCTAGCAACGCTTGACAAATGGGCCACAACTCACGACAGGGTTTTATTCTTGGACAAGAACTGCTCTTGGACTTTGCTGCCTGGATCAACCTGACTTCAAATGCCGATAACGGACTTGCCGCTTATATCAGTTGCGTTGGAAGTTACAGACCACGTTTTGCTTCTTTAAAACGTGCTGGTGACTTACGGGTTTATCAAGGCTTTATGATGCCTATCAACCACCAGGCAGGCTACAAGGTACTTAAAAACAATGCTTAAGATATTAGTCGAAAGAGCTGTACTGGCATCACTTCTCTTTGCTTTGACACTCGATCGAAATTCACGTGTTGTCTCACGTCACAATAACCTGTATAAAAAAATCTCTCCAGATTCCCGTTGTATACGCATTTTTCTTTAAATAGATATCTTCATTTTTGACATTTTGAAAAAGAAAAGGAACAGAGCGAAAAAAAAAATTAGAGCAACCTCGTATCAAACCGGTCTCACTGCAAAACAAATTCGAATCTGGCCCGTTCAGCACCTCATCTGCTTGTGCTAACGAAGCAGTAGAAAGAGATAAAGGTATTATAGTGACTTCATCGCTTAGCGAAACAAAAGGTTTATTTTGTTTTCCATTCAACAAAAGGTCCCCAGAGGATGCCCTTGGAAAAATGTGTTTTTTTGCATACATAATATCTCAAAAAGGAAGCAAACTTCAGGGAAAAAACATGCAGAACATTGTTTGACACACGGAAACAAACTGCATGCGAAATTTGTGGCGTTTTTGACAAAGTTCTCTTTTCAGTAAAAAACCTAATGCCCTTTTTCCACCGAAGCCTTCAAGTTGTACTTCTATGTTAGACAATGAGCATCATTGACCTTTTCTCATGTGGGAGTTTCTCCCCAGGATTCACCTCAGAGTCAATGTAACTACAGCCCCCTAAAAAAGGTCTTGTATGTTACAATCTGATCAAGCTATGCACAGGCATTACTGAAAATTCTCTCTCCTGCTCTGATCCATTGAAAACACATAAGAATTTTTTTAGAACTCAAAGTGAAGATAGCCTTTTGTTGCATGTTGGAGCAGTTTTTAACTCAAATGTCAAAAGTAATTCACATTTGCTTTGGTCAGTCCTTCCAATATATCAGGACAGCCGTGACTCGCATTTCAACCAATGAGAATTCGCGTTACGATTCAAGTGTCACGTTTCATAACAAAGCAATATTTCACAGATAACGGTCCATTATTTTTACTCGAACAAGAAGGTACATGTATCTAATTGTGGCCTTGTATATTTTGTATTAATTAAAGAAGGATTTGGGTTCACTGAAAGCGTCTTGAAAGAGTTTGAAGAAATCTAGCAATTGGCTTCATCGAAACACCACATTGGAATTAAAAGCGCAGCCAGCGCTATTTCTAACAGAGCTTAAGAGAGACTGCTCTGAAGAATTCTGGCATTGGTAAGTACATAGTTTATTTCCGTTTTTGTTCCTGAATTAGTGGAATCACTTAACCTTTCATACTGAACTGCGTGTTGTCCGTGTTGTTCAATCGATCGAGAATTGCAAGTTTTGAAGTTGTGTTGGTCAATTTCAACTGTTAGAAAGGTCTCAAATTCAAAGAGAGTTTACAAAATATCGGCGTTGTTTACAGCAGTGGAATTTGGCATGATGAAACTTTAACAACCCTAGACCCAGCAAAAAATATAAACAACTCGATGAAAAATATGCAAATACTAGAAAATAACTCATATTCTTTACTAACCTTGGGATATGACCACAAAATTGCGTCTACATCGTCGCTTAAAACCAGAAAACTCAAGGATTAGAATACAGTTTGTGTTCTCTCATTTCCAAAATGGCCGCATATTCTCCTTCTCAACGTTTTGTCGAGAAAACTCCCGGATAATGCCAGATAGGCTTTATCTTCTTTTTCTGCATAAAAGGTCTGCCATTTTTCTTGCTAATAGCTTCATGATGTCATGCCCGTCCTAATATATCGCGATAATCTGGACTGTTGGTTTTGCATGTATTTACTATGCTGAGCTAAAAACTGTATCACTTTGCCATCCAGCTCACACATGCTACATGTGCTTTCATTGGCTACAATTTGCTTTGTATTTTGATTGGTTTACAGGGAAGTTGTCTGTGTAATTTTTGACACATAATCAAAAATATAGAAATACAAATGGATGTCTGGCAGAATAATAACAGCTATGGGAACAGGACACAGTGTTTTGGTAACTTGTTGTGCCATATCAGGAACCATGTGTTTCAGTACAATATAGCACAGGTTTAGCAATTCTATTGACCAAAAAGAGCATGCCAATTATCAGTCAGTTATTAATAAAACTTGATAGAAACAAAGAAAATATTTGTCATCTTTTTTAAAAAACAGTGTAACTACAACAACTTCTCTGTGTTTCTTTCAAGTTATAGAATTACTATTTTTTAAGCAATCAGCATGCATGTTTTCTTTGGACTATTTCTTAAAGTAAAATAAAACTGTGAAAAATAAAACATATTTTAGGGTACCTTCTTTGGTTTTAGTTTTACAACACAGTTGAAAACAGTTCTACCCAGAAACATTCACACTCACTGGTTGGAAGCTATGATCCACAAGATAACCCACAATGCTGACAGACTATTGTGACTTACAGACATAAACAAGAAATTTCTGCAAAACTTTTGTGGTATAACTTAAAAAATATTTTATCAAGTAGCAAAATTCCAAATAAACAGTGATATGTGTTTCCATTGATTTTCTTAACTTATGCCCCGTTCACACCAAAGCTTAAACATGTTTAAAAGCTGCTTAGTTAAACACGGTTTAAAATTGTTTTCTTTATAAAAGCTGCTTACTGATGTTTTTTTACTTCAAATTCAGCACAAATTAAAAACCATGTTTAAGTTCATCGAAATCCTGCACAAAAGCCTGAGTTGCAGTTTTTCTTTAATAGTTTTCATTTTTCTAAACCTGGTTTAATTAAACATGTTTAACTGGTGTGAATGGGGTATTAGTTAACAAATTATACATTTTTGATGTTATTATACATGATCAAAAGCAAATTAAATAAATCAACAACCTTTTTCTACATCATGCCAGTCTAAACGCTTACGGACTACAGGACTGAGACCATGAAATATCCAAAACTTGGCCATGAAACCACTTACTGGCTGCTCATGAACTACCTAAGGCATCATCTCTGCTCTCCACAGACCACAGAAATGAATGATGACTGTCAACTTAACACAACAAACCTACCTGCTGAAAAGATATGTCTGTTGTCATTGTCAAAAACAGTGCAGAATATATTAGACCTGTGCTCTCCTTTCATAAGTATTGGTTTTCGAGTTCCATAGACACATTTTTCCACATTCCACACCACAACACGACGATCATCACCACCTTGGAAATGAAAGAAGTAAAACAGCCAATCAAACATCCAATTTTTCAAAAGAATGACTTCATTTTGAACATCCTTGTTATATCTCAGACTTACTCTGTATTCACTGTTTCAAGTCTTTAATTAATCCAGCACTATATGCCAAGTGCTGTAAGTAAATTGTTACTGGTATACTGAGTACTATGTTAATGTCTTCAACACCCTTGACCAACTGGCAACCCACCAGGATGTTAGGGATAACATCAAGAACTTCATGTATCATCAAGTAGGTAGTGAATATAGTCTGCATTTGGGTCATGGTACATCCGGTTGTTACTTATCTCTAGTCCCTAATGGATGAAACATAGTCCATTGCTGGGTTATTCCCCAGTGTTAATTTAAAAACA
>JAHPZR010053887.1:0-12500 GCA_019787425.1 Platygyra sinensis | reverse complement strand
TACTTAAAACTTAAGACATTTAGGCCTATGTTCTCCAAAGGGACGGTTGTAAGCTAGTTTGAAGGGTGTATGGAAAAATTTATAGGCCAAATTAGTTGATACCTGAAATTTGTAGTATTTTCTGGATGTTTTCAATGACAAATGTTGTCAGTTAAGGTGGCTCAAAACAGTTTCCAGCACATTCAAAGACTTACATTTTGATGTGTCATTACAACCACTCTTTATCAATTGATGCTACAATCATGGTATCAAAAGACTACCCAATCATTGGTGAACACGTTGGTATTATTTTCGTGACACAATAGGTCACCATAGCAACACTATGACCTGCTAAAAACACCCTTAATTTCAGCTTTAAGCGCTTATATTTCAAAAACGGCAGGGTGAAATTTTTTTATTTTATCAACATTTGATAAGCATGATTAGGCGCAAGTTTCGGCAAAGTTTAAAAAAATTCTGTAGGTAGCGTTCAGAGCCACCTTAAATTTTCAAAAATTTAAGGTGGCTCTGAACGCCACCTACAGAATTTTTTTAAACTTTGCCAAAACTTGCATCTTATCCTGCTTATCAAAATTCTATAATAAGAAAAAATTTCACCTTGCCCTTTTTGAAATATAAGCGCTTAAAGCTGAAATTAAGGGTGTTTTTAGCAGGTCATAGTGTTGCTATAGTAACCTATTGTATCACGAAAATAATACCAACATGTTCACCAATGATTGGGCAGTTTTTTGATACCATGATTGTGGCATCAACTGATAAATTTTCGAAAATTTAAGGTGGCTCTGAACGCCACCTACAGAATTTTTTTAAACTTTGCCGAAACTTGCATCTTATCCTGCTTATCAAAATTCTATAATAAGAAAAAATTTCACCATGCCCTTTTTGAAATATATGCGCTTAAAGCTGAAATTAAGGGTGTTTTTAGCAGGTCATAGTGTTGCTATAGTAACCTAATGTATCACGAAAATAATACCAATGTGTTCACCAATGATTGGGCAGTTTTTTGATACCATGATTGTGGCATCAACTGATAAAGAGTGGTAATAATAGCCCATCAAAATCTACCTCTGGAAAAGTGCTGGAAACTGTTTTGAGCCACCTTAAGCATAGCTATTTTTTTATACAAATTATGCATAAATTATATTCATTCAACCTGAATAATGTTTAAGAAATAGAAAACATGTACCATGTTTCTATCGAGTTATACAAACACGAGTGGAAGTTTGGGAGAACGAGAAATGCTGTGGGAACACGAGCCACAGGCGAGTGTTTCCACAGCTTTTTCGAGTTCTCCTAAACTTTCACGAGTGTTTGTATAACTCGATAGAAACACGAAGTACATGTTTTCTATTTCTTTTAGAAAACACCACGAGAAGAAAAAAGGAAAACAACTTGTTAATTTTGGATATCAAAATGTAAATTCTCTTTGCTCTCGCCATCACTACGTCAACAGCGCGCACTAGTTCTGTGTCTCCATCGAGTTATACAAACACGATTTTTAACCTATCAGCACGCATGCTTTCTTAGGACTGTTTTCTAATTAAAAGCAGTGCACAGATTTGTTCAAAATCAGGATTGCACATTTGAATCTCAATCAATCAATCAATCTCCTAAATTATTGTAGCCATATAAGTCCTGCAAATGTGCTGGCATCACAAGGATGGATGAATGAATTGTTTTGATAACTGTAGCATTATTCATCCTCAGGATCAATCGATAAAATGTTTTTTTTTAATAATATTAATTTTCCTTTTCTTTCTCTTACAGAAACAAAGGTGTTGACACTAATTCTCTTCCTGAATCCTACAAGTCAAATACTGCAAAGGAAAAACTTGTGTTATCATTTTGTGAGAATTTTAGACGGCAGTTTGTTCATCTCTATCGTGATCGTAAACCCTTGTTTTTAAATCCTCTTAATGAGATTGGAATAGAGGTAATTACACCTGTGCTACATGTGTTTCTAATGTGTTAGCTTGATAGCAGAGTAATCTTTGAGTTTGAGATTACCTAGCTACTCATGGGTAGTGTTGGTAAAAACCTCTATCTTAGTTAGCTGCTGCAAGTGTCTATCTCTACTCTTGAGTTGATTTACTGCTTGGTCCTAAGCTTAACCATACACTGTAGCTTGGTTTCACAACTTGTTAAGAGCCAAATTCTATAATGTGGCCCTGAGTAGATCCAAGGATAAATAATGGATACATTAATATCAAATCTGGAAGTGTTAGTTTTGCCAACTGCTATATTATGCATTGAAAAATTCTAATAACTTCCGGACATTTGGAGGTGCAGTGGCCTCATGGTTAGCACGCTTGACTCCGGAGTGAGCAGCCCAGGTCCAAGCCCAGGCTGGGGACACTGTGTTGTGTTCTTGGGCAAGACACTTTACTCTCGCGGTGCCTCTCTCCACCCAGGTGTATAAATAGGTACCAGCGAATTTTATGCCGGGTAACCCTGCAATGGACTAGCATCCCATCCAGGGGGGAGTAGAAATACTCCTAGTCACTTCATGCTACAGAAAGCAGTACAAGCTCTGGCCTGGTGGGCTACTTGGTGGGCCCCTTTACCATTTACCAGAAAATGCTAGAAGATTCCTGGAGATGTTTCACTGGCACATGACTAATACGTAATGCACTTGTCATCAGTTTCCGCGAGGGGTGGGACCCCAGGCTAATGTGGGGGAATACGGGGACTTTATGGGGACTTTGCAACAAATTTCTGCCCTTGTGGTGGGGGAAATGTGGGGACTTAGCTTTATAAATGCCCTACTCTCGGGGAGAATGTGGGGACTTTGCTTCTGTTCAATTGAGAGGAAATTGGGAATGATCAATTGTTCGCTCGATCGATGGCAAGATGGCAGAGGAGACGAAGAAAATATGTTTCAAACTCTGTTGTTTTTTTGTCTACCAAACAGACCATCGTAAGCACCTTTAAAATTCCCCTGTGTATATATTATTATGTTTAGAAGAAGCAATGAACCATCATGAAGGTTTTCCCTTGTTCTTTGTTGCGAGTTCGTTGTTTGAAGTAGCAGGTAGTTTGCAGTCTAAACAGAATGCAGGGTTGTCGAAACAGCAGCAAGGTTGTTTATTCTAAACGGACGTAGTAAATTCCACACAAAACTTCACAAGAAGCAGACGCTAGGCTTGTAAATTATACTTTGACCTCTGTCACACTAATATAAACACACAGCCTCTGCCAAATATTCATGTAACCTCTCTCACACTTCAACAAACACGGCCTCCACCAAATGTACACGTGACCTTCGTCACACTTCAACAAACACGGCCTGACCGCCAAACTTTACGCGCAACCTTTGTCACACTTCAGTAAACACATACTCTCTTCTAAAACATACTCTCTAAAAAACACTCTCCTTCAAAAAGCTACATCGATCCGCTTATATACTTTCCAGCATAAGGTTCTAGAACTTTCTGGCTCAACTAAAGTAACATTACAACTTAAAACTATTTACAGCATCATGCGTAAAACTGCTTAGTCACTGTGATGCAAAACTAATTAAATATGCACAAAGATTCTACACTAAATTAGCATACACACAAACTTTTCAAGTCAAGCAACAACTTTTCGTAACATTCTTCATCAGTCCGGAGAGATTTAAAACAGAATCTGGGGAATTCAGGACGGGAAGAAAAGTTAAAATTTTCACCAGACTGCGAGCAGCTAATGTAGTATTCAAGAAAAAATATTCAATTTTCATCAGAATGCAAAGTTCAAGTGTTTGCTAACTGTTCAAAGAACCAAAATAAAGTTCTGAAGTGCATCTTCAAATCCAGTTGGGTGCTTTGCTTCGCCAAATACTGGGGACTTTGCAAGAAAAAAATCCCCCACGGGTAGGGAAGTACAAGAACTTTGAAATGCACAATTAGCAAAGTCCCAACATTAGCCCGGGATCCCCCCCCCCCTCGGGGAAGCTGATTACAAGTGCAACACCATACAGCCAAAAGTTGGTGTCAAGTCCCTCAAACTGAAACACAACCTTATATGTCATTTAGGTGACTCACAAACCTCACGTTTAGTGTCATTCACTAGACTCTGATTTTGGGTGCAATTTGAATGGAGTTTCTCACATGAGCAAGTGTCTTGTCTAGAATTGTTAGTTATTCATGTGGAGCTGTTTTGTATGTGTGAGATTGATGTTTTGGATCTGCAGGCATGTGACAATGCATGTGAGTTGGCAGGTATTCATTGGTCCAAGTTTATATTTTTTGAAATCAATTGTGTCAGGTGATGCTGCAAAGCTCTTAAATACAGAGATGAGTAGCTAGGAGATGGAGACTCATAATTAGCCTGAGGCATAATGGTTGGTTGGCATAAAAATTACACAAAATTCATGCCTGATGTGTACATGTGGGTCTCTTTACAACTCCAGAAAAATATAACAACTTAATATTTTTTCATATTTCCTAGAAATTTGTTTGCACAACAATTCGCCCAACACTTCTGCCTTACAAAGAGGTGTATGATTACGATGGCTGTGCACAGTTTGTCTCAGATTATCTCACATTTGTTCCTTTGGATCCACCAATTGACTTGGTAAGCTTTCTTCATTTGATGAAAATAAGATATTTTAATTTAAATTAGTATCACTGCTTCCTATGTACATGCATTCTACAGGCATACCATCCACCTACGGGCTACTCACCAAGGAATTTTAATTAAATGTTATTTAAAATCAGTGATGATGTGTATTGATTAGGGAACAATATATTTTTGCATAATTTATTTAAGTTTGCCTTCATCGTGTATTTTTGGTGGGGGATACAGGTTTTTTAAGGGGGTGGCTGGTACCTTGTGGTTGCAAAATCAATGGGGCATGCCCCCTAATGTGGAAATTTGAGAAATATATTAACCTATTAATTGAAAACTGTGTTACCAGAAATACTACCAAATTATGCCACAAAGTTGAAATTATACATAGAGAAAGTGTCCAGAGTGTGTACCTTTTTTTGCCACAATATTATTAATAATTTCTCATTTTATTCCATCACCACATTGAAGACTTACATGAGATAGAACTGCGCCTGTGCAAACTCATTGTGTTGTAAACCACCTTTTCAAGTGAACATGGAATTACTAAGGCCAAACATATTTCAACAAGTTACAAAAACTGTGCTTGAACCCGGGGGGGGGGGGGGGGGGGGGGGTACTCCCTTATATGGGCTAAATAGGTATGTGCGGCCCCAGAGGGTATGGTTTTTAAGCCGTTTTAGTCATAAATAGGGTATCAATTTTGGCTGATTTTGGCCATTTTGGTCATAAATAGAGTATGGTTTTTGTACTCTAGCCTCAATATGGGTTTGTTTTTAAGAACCCAAATGAAAATTAACAAAAGCACTTCACAAATTATGTTTACGGTAATTTAACTTTGGTCTCAGCTAGGGATCCAATTATAACTCACGTCTGAAACAGGATTTTGATGTAAGGTTCAGGTCATAAATAGGGTTTCGAATTTTGGTCAGGTCATAAATAGGGTAGGGAATATCGCAGATTTTGGTCATAAATAGGGTAAGGGCTTTGGGAAGCGGGCCGCACGCCCCCACCCAATTTTTCTGGGAGTACCCTCCCCCCTCCCCCCCGGGACTTGAACCACCTATTGATCTCTCTTGCTTCAGACTAAATACAGAGGTGTCTTGTTATACATCCTGGAGACCTGATCCTGGCACATTTTATGTTTTTCAATTATATGAGAAACACTATTTTTCTATGCTTTTCCCCCATTTAGTTTAATTGTTCATTGCCTGCACAACATAGTGAGGGTGGAGCAGAGGGCATAATTATTGTCCCATTCTGGCCCACCCAACCATGCACAGCTGTTACACCTATAATCATAGTTGGTGTGCCAAGGACACTTCCACAGCAACTGACCATGCTCAAAATGCCAAGGAAAGAGCATGAGTTGTGGCCATTAATAAAGATGTTCCTGATTGCTTGCAGATTATCAGGAAATCCCTTGAACAGGGAATTTTTAAGAGGGCTGGGGACATCATCTTACAACTTTGGAGACATGGAACTCCTAAACAGTATTCATCTTACATTACAAAGTTTATTACATTTTGTGGTAGCCAACAAATTGATTGTTTCCCCCCACTTTATCCCAAGCGTTACATTTTCTAGTTGAATTGTTTAAAAATTGAATAGGATAGTCATTGTGGTATAACCACTTCTTTGTCATGTATCAACCCCAGCTTCGTTCTCATCCTACAGTATTAAGGCTCCTCAAAAGAGTTTTTTGAACCAAAGCTCATAACACCATGATACACACAAACATGGGATGTTAGCATGGTAATTTGCTACCTTGAGAGAATATATAACTCAGAGGATTTATCATCAACTGAAGGGACCTGACCTTAAAAATTGTAATGGTTGAATCTGCCCAAAGAGGGCAAACAGACCTTGATGATATGATAATTTCAGAAGCTTTGATTGCATCTATCTTGAGGAAAAGTCTCAAACAATTCCTGGGAGGAGTTAGTTTAAGGCTTAAGTCAAATGTATACATCATATCCTTCAGTTCTGATCTGATCCTCGCATTTGTGTGATCACTGCTCTAAGGATTTACTTAGCTTGCACAAGATGCAAACATGGTAACAATATGGCATTGTTTATTAGTTCATTAAGCGAGCTCATAGAAGAGCAATTATTGGATTATTGCTGTTATGCACAGGTCTGGCATAAATGTTGAACTGTTCTGGCCTCATGGTACTACATCCAAGGCAAGAGTGTTTTCTTTTCCCTTAGATCAACAATCTGGGTGGAGTTCAGCCTCCACACTTGTTAAGTTTTACACCTAACCTGCTAACATTGATAACAATTTCTCAGGAAATGTTTGAAATCTGTAGACTAGGGGATTATTGTGTCATAGATACTCTCCTGACACAGTGTTGTATTACAGAATATGGATTCTATGTTGAATTTGTTACATCTGTGCAGTGTGCTTTCAAGTCTCATGTAAGTCCTCAATGTAGTGATGGAATAACAAGACTTACCATACCTGTAAGTTGAAGTTTGATCGAAATTGTGTCCATCACCAAGCATTAAGGGATTACATGCCCTCCCTTCTCAAGCCCTTATTTTGACAGGGAGTTTCTCCACTGCACACATGGTAAGTGTTTTAAAAAATACTTTTTTCTTTTTTGTTCCTTCAAAGAGAGGGTTGCCAGCCACCCAATCCACCACCCTAAATCTGCCCCTGTTAGGGGGGTTCATCATTTTAAAGACAGTTTTATGAGTTGAAGTTTTCAACCCACTCCTAGCAAATATTATTGACACATTGTAGCATGCATCTGCAGCTTTAAGATGAAAATATGGCAGCTCGTTCAGGTCTTACCTAAAATAAGCCTAGTTACTTAATTAAAGCTATTTATAGCTATAGTTGTTAGATATTTTTATTTCATTTTTAACTTGGAAAATATTTTAATTAATTATTATTTTCCAAGTTGTAGTGGTGGACCCAATTTCACTCCATTACTCCTTCACTCCTTCAGTTCCCATTAGACATTAGAAATCCAGGAGGAGCTCCCATATGAAAAGGCAAGGAATGCTCATCAGAAAATTTGGATTTAACTCCTACTGGAGACTTATGTGGGCATTGCCTGAGTTTCATTAAACCCCTAAAAGATACCATTTAAACAGAATAGGTTTGACTGCTAGCTATTGTTCAAGAGAGGATCCCATGGGCACTTGTACACCCGACTTGCGTGATCAAGAGATGATCTGCAGAAATCAAGCCTGAAAACAGAAATTAAATAAGAGCATTTCTTTTAATTATTACTTTTTCTGTGCTCCCTCAACAATACTTTGACAGCTAAAATTGTGATGTTTCGTCGTCAACACCCTAAGTGAGACCAGAATCCTTGATTTGTACCCGAGACGATGAAAATTCTCAACCTTTGCATATAGGAGTTCCCCCCAGGTTTTGAACATCTGCCGTTTAAGGCTGTTTCATGGTCAGTTGCACCATGTCAAGTTAGTTATTCTTTGAATTCTGACCTAAGTACTCAATATCTCTATCACAGAAATACTCTACATTGAATAAATTTCGCACAAACGTTTTTAAAAATAGAAGCTACCTGTAATTATAAAAGTCTCTTTTACAAAAATAGCTACTTTCCCAAAAGTTCCTCCTCATACGGGTTAATCATACTCGATTGCCAAAAAGAAAAAGAAGACACTGAAGTCACAAATTGACAAGCTGCATGAATTTTCGAATGATTCAAGCTGTGATTAAACGTTTTGAAAGATCAACAATCGAGAGAATTGAGTAGAATTTGAATGACATGTCCCACTGTTTATTTAATATACAATAATGTATTCACTAAATAAATACACATAAATATGGCCATGGCGAAATGAGGAACAAAAAGTAGATAAATAGAAGAAACGACATTACACAAGGATGGCAGTTCTGCAGTCTTTAATATCGCCTTGGAAAAGGAAGGGGAGAAAAAGGAAAGAAAAGTCATTTAAATGCGAGGTATTCGTATTTGATCACCCATCCAAGTACTTACACCGCCGAACAGGGCAGACCTTTGTTGAGCAGATGAAACAATTGTTGCCGTCCTTGTGGTATAGTGTCTCTACGCTGAACACATTTTTTGTAAATAATTTTCTAAGATGAGAAAAGTTATCCAAAAGAGAAAAAATCTCTGGTACTGCATGGCTGGGAAAGTAGAGCAAGAAAATTAGAGGAATATGAAAATGAGGACTATTACTTGCTTCAGTGATCAGACAAGCGGAACTTTCCTTATAACTGGCTCGGTCTCTCGGACGAAGATGACTCGGTATCACAGTAGGACCGATAACTTTGTGAATGTGAATGTTTTCAACAGTGTTGCATCTCCTCATGTACTGTCTTACCCTTGCATTTTGCACTATTTCCTACATGTAACAATGCCAGTGGGCTTTAACTTTACTTAACCTTCGAATTAAAACCTCAAGTCGGTGGCATCAAAATTGTCACTGTTTAGAAACAATCCATTTTTGAAGTTGAGTGGCTTATAGCCACTTTGATTTGATTATTTGAGGCCACATGTTTATTAGCTTTTATAGCTGTTTAGTGTTACCCTCACTAGATAAAGTGTTTACTTCCTTCTTTCCTTTCATACTAAAGCCTCCAAGTCCTCAAAATAAACAGTCTTTAAATTACAGGTTTGCCCTTATATTTCACAGATAATTTTCTTTAAAGACCTGTCACAAAGTGCAATTATATTTTATCAAATGTTGTCAAAAGTAAGTCCCAGAAAAACATCTGTCATTGTTGATATATGTGACGTGATTGTTTTCTCCATTACAAACTAAATACCAGCCTAGAGCAACCTCTCCTCTACCAATCTGAGTAACAACATGCAGTGTTCTAATTAACACTGTCATAATAATTATGCACAGAGGGTAGCAAGAGATATTTGTTTTTATCTTTTATTCTGAGTTTGAGGATGCTTTTTTATTGGCAGCCAGGTACCCTGGTATCTCCTACCACTGTCCTGAGGAGTCAAAAGGGAAACTGTTTTGATTTTAGTGTCCTGTTGAGTTCGTTACTGGATTGGAGCCGGTTATGATGCATACTGTGTGTGCGGCTATGCAACCAGAGAAACAACGCTCATGGATGAAACAAGAGAAATCTGTCCTCTTCTGAGAAAAAAGATGAGGTCTGTTAATTGCATTATATTTAGTTTTCCACTCACACCAGACAAACTTGTATTTCAGTGAGCATAATTGCAATGGCCTCAGTAAGACAGTTTTTTGATGCTGTTATTGAGTTTTACAGCATGTTTGCTTGGTCAAGATCCTCATGGTTCACTACTATGTAACTTCATTGTTTTGAGCTGGTCACTGATCAGGAACAGATAAATTTATTTTATTTTATTTTTGCGCCCCCGAAAAAAAAAAATGCCAGCGACATCGTAACGATGCAGATAGTGGATAAACCAGTGCTACTTAGAAAGTGAGAACACAGATTCTCAACAAAAAAGACAAACTACAACAACCCTGTCTTGTCAAGGTCATGTGCTTTGCAGTGTGCTCTGATTGATTCCAGTGGCCTTGTACTTACAGTAAGCATAAGTTGAAAATAAATAGTTAATGCCAAATGGGTTTGACTTGTCAATTGAAAGGTAACCAAGGACGAGGTGAAAAAGAGTTAAAAAGTCCACATTGAAGCCTCCTAAAATTTAAGGAAGTAAGTTTGAAGCTAAAGTTGAAGCAAAAAGAAAAAAGCAGAGGAAGAGGGAACAAGAAAGAAAACGGCGAGAAAGGAGGTGCAAGAATTCTGCGGTAAGGTGATCGTGTTAGCCATTTCAAAACTTAGATGTTTTACTAGGCATCATTTGTGAAAAAGTTGAAACAAAGTCTCATAGTTTACTTATCCATAGTTTACAATTAAAACAAACATCTACTTGAGTAACATCTGGCAATATATGCATTCAGCAGAAATTTAAGTATATAGTCCTGTTTATGAATAAACTAATGAAGAAAATCTAAGACACTGCAGAGTGAATGTATGCTCTGATGTAGTACTCATCACACAAGTCCCTACATGTAGAATACTAAATAACCCCTGTCTGCCTGTTCACCCCCCCCGGTTTCTTACTGACCCTGCTAGTCAGCTAGCGATTTGATGAGACATAATCTTAGTAGTTTCTACGTTTGATTTGAGTATTTTCATTCACAGACCCAAGAATAAAATTTCACATACATATTTTACTGTTTGTCCAGAATGTCTCATTGACAATACACGCTTTTCCCATTTTACTATTAAATAACTAGCACATTCAATGAATTAAGCAAATGTGGACAATTTTACTTTTCATGCCAACATTTGAAACTCATGAAACTCTTTGTTTTGTCAGAAACACGGGGAAAAGTGTACTGTGTATTTTTTTTCACAGGCTGGAGATAAAGTTGAAGAAAAGCTGAATGGTCAGTCAAGAAATGGCAAGAGAAACCATTAATTTTGTTTTATTTCACGCCACCCAAATTTTCTTTTACCAGGAACAGCACATTCTACTGTCACAAGGACTATTGGTGTATAACAATAAAAGCACTTAAAATTATTATACACTGATGAACTCAGGTGAATAGACCTTGCTCTCCATGAGTTTCTCAGTCAAGCTCAGTGGATTTCAAGTGGCCACCTGATCGCTCCAGGAGGTCATGAGTTTCAATTCCCATGGGGGACTCAGATTTTTTTTGTTCCCACACTTACTTGTGTCAGTTTATCAGTTCACTTTTCCACTGATAATTTAATGCTACAAAACTGAGGAAGCACTTCAACAGGAAGTATTGAAAGTAAACAGCACTATTTGAACCAAGAATATATAATATGGATTTTTTATCAGTGAATGAGTCCACCTCAAAGCAGCGTAAATTTTGCATTAAAAACGCTTTCAGTGCGTTCTACGGAATTTTCAGCAGCGATATTATTTGTCTTTCCATTATACAATCTAACAAACTGTACTACTGGCACTGCGTGACCTTTATATTAGGCTACATTTATCATAAAATTTTCTTAATACCACTTTTAACATGAGAGTGAGGATCTTTACATGGAAAATCTCAAACCCAAGGGCAGTGCTGTATTGACGCAAGAGAGAGTTGCCAGGGTCAATATGGGGCTAAGTGTCCAAGGTTTGAAATTTTTCTCTAAGACCGAATATTCAAGGTTAATAAATTAAATACGTTTGTTGTTGCTTTTTTACCTTGTCTTTGCAGGGCCCTGTAATCGAACCGCATGGGCAGCATTTCAGGAGAATCATGCTCTACAACTTAGCCCGAGCGGAGTACCTGTCCAGATCCCCTAGAAACACACGGCCTATGGAATAATAATGTTTTAACTATATTAAAAACAAAATCAATTTTCATGGTTGTAAGTGAATGTTGTTTTGTTTTATATAACTCACTGTAGGACATTGGAAAAGCCAAGCCTGACAAGCTGCATGGTGGTTACGGGTGCACTGTTGGGTTTCTGGTCTTATCGGGAAAGCGGGAGGTCCCTGAAAGTTTGCTTTATTGAGACTCTGTACAGGAACCGTGTCAACCCTCTCACATACACTGCTTTATCCTTGGAATTGAAAGTGTGTGGGAAATCACACAGAATTACTGGGTTACATGCAAGACTGTTTCACCATGGTGTTCCGGTACATATGTATTAATGCGCTGATTGTTTAGGGCTGCAATTCTTCCTGTTTGCAACATGACAAAAAGACAGATCTCTTTTTACACATCTGAATTTTTGTGGATTAGCCAGTTTGGAGAATGTCTGTCGACGGAAACTTAAGACAAAATACCTTGATCAGCGTCCCTTAAAGAAACTGGTGATTTATCACGATGCATTTTGGATTCACCAGCTGTTTAAATGTACAATTGGGCAGAGGAATTTTTGTAGGATCAGGTCATTACATAATAATTGTGTTACTGTTTTGTGTTGATCTCCAAAGTGCAAACATTGTTTGGATTCATTTTACTTTGAGTGGGGTCAGCAGTCC
>JAHPZR010053886.1:30000-41610 GCA_019787425.1 Platygyra sinensis | reverse complement strand
CAACAGATTACTGGTGAGCGAAATATGTAATAATATGTCACAAGTTATATTTTTGCAGAACTTTAACTGCTTTCAATGTTCGTTTAACAGACGTTCATCATACTACTGGCTGTGTAATGCTCTGGATATTTATTGCCCAGTTCAGTGGGAATATGGCAGGTTGAACTTGAGTTACACTGTAGTGTCCAAGAGAAAAATTGGAAAATTAATCTCTTCAGGAATTGTCAGGTAAGAAACAGAGTTATACTGTGATGATTGCTTGGTTAGAATGTACGTCAACTGAAACAGAATACTTGGCAATGTATGCTAGGCCTGCAGTATGTCAGTTTTGAATACCACCTCCAGGAGGATTAATTTTGATTGTGTACAGATACATGTACTAAAATTGGATAATGAGAGCACTGTTAGTGATGCAATACTATATTAAACTGTGAGCAAATTCCTTATTAGGGAGATCAGTTAATTAGAAAAGTAATTCAAAGTCAAAGGAAGTGTTGTAAAAGTCATGAGCAGTTTTAATTAGTGCCTTACATGTACTTATTACCACCGTTTTTGTTGATACGCAACTTTGGAAAACAAAACACCCGTGGAAACATTTCCAAAATTTCTGTCAGTCTTGCGTGTTATCAACAGATCGGATCAAAATCCACCAATCACAACCACTAGTGTGACCTTCAGACCTTCTTTATGTCATGCTAGCAGGCTGTGATTGGATTTCGATCTGATCTGTCGATAACACGCAAGACTGACGGAAATTTTTGAAACATTTCCGAGGGTGCTTTGTTTTCCAAAGTCGCGAATCAACATAAACAGTGGTAACTAAAGGTACTCATTTATGTTGATTTCTTCATTTAGAATGTGGGTTAAGCTAATAAAAGTGTTGTTCGGATCTTGGTATTTTCAGTTTTATTTTAATTTACATGTACTATGATCTTATTCAGGGATTGGGATGATCCAAGGCTGTTTACTTTGACTGCTCTAAGAAGAAGAGGTTTTCCTCCAGAAGCTATCAATAAATTCTGTAGCAAGGTAAAATGTGATCAATATCTCAGTTCTGGTATAATACTGGTAGTAATGATGATGATGCCAAGAACAAGAGAAGAAGATGGATGCCGGTACTGTAGGGGTGGAAGGGGGCAGGAAAGGGGAAAAGCAGAACAAAAACTTGAGGAGAAGGAAGACGTGAACAAGGACATAATGATGATGATGACCACGACAACAACCGTGATGATAATGATGATAACTTTATTTAATCTTGGTTGAAAATGAGGCTTGTTAGGCCTCTAGCAATGACAAATGCTAATATACCGAGAAAAATAAAAAAAAACTATACAGAAAAAAAAAATATTAAGATAAATTAAAAAGGTATAAAATGATAAATTATGGTATAAAAATTACAAGTTCCTGAGCTTTCTTAACTCATTTCTGAAACAGGCAAATTCAGCCACTGATCTTGAAAGATGAAGATGATAGCGATGATAATGATGATGATGAGTGAGGGGTTTCATTCATATTTTTAACAGGATGACAATTGGTTTTCTTAGCTAGGCAAAACCTTCTGAACTGACCTTCTTTGCAAGAAAAAAATTCAACTAGATGGTCAAACCAGGCATGTCAAATTGTGCTCACAGCCGGTCAATTTGCCAGCACCCGGTCCTAAATGAAACTCCTGTGAGTATAACAAAGAAAATAATTATTATGTTCTTTGAATTTTCTTCTAGGTTGGTGTGACAATGGCTCAAACAGTGACAGATCCACTGCTTCTGGAGTCTTGTGTGCGAGATGAACTAAATGTGACTGCTCCTAGGTATAGAATACACTTGTCACCAACCCAAAGGTTTTCCAAAACGACAAAGTTTTGAAACAATTTCCCTTTATTTACTTTTAGTTTTCTCTCCTTAGGGTGATGGCTGTGCTAGAACCACTTAAAGTTACAATCCAGAATTTTGACAAGGTACTGCGGCTTGTTTTTCATTTAGGATACTTTAAATTTCATGAAATTAGAGTTGAAAAAATTTTGTGGATGATTGACAGAAGTGTGGGGAATATAAAAAAACAATCAGTCGTTACGTAGAAGCCAGCAACATGCTCAAGACCCCCACTAGTTGAAAGTACCCATTTGACAGCCAACTGACTGTTCCAACCAATCTATATCAAGCTAGGTGTCATAATTATGTAGCGTCTGTCTGTCCTGTCTAATTATATTATAGTTACTTGATTTCATTCATATTGCTATTTTTTTTCTCAGCAAGTCAAGCTCAGTGTACCAAACTTCCCCCAAGACCCAAGTAAAGGGAGTCACGAGATTGCATTTGAGAAAACTATCTTCATCGAACAATCAGACTTCAAAGAGGTTAGATTAATGTTAAAGAACATCGCTAATGATCCATGCAGTACACAAATGTAATAAATATACATATAATATTGAGAATAGGAGTCACACACTTGTCAATTTGTGTTTCTTTCTGAAAGTGGATTGAGCTATCATGGGTTTCAATTAAGTTTGAAGTAGTCAGCCAGTTTGAGAAGAGTAGGCGACGGTATTGACAAGGGGGAAAAATTTGAAATCTGGAAGCTCTGAAATGCCATTTCCAGCGTTCTGGGCATCAAATTGTGTATAAATATAAGTACGATTCCTAGCGCATGAGGCGTGACCTTGATCTCGAAATTGAGGTAAAAAGTACATCCAAGCTCGTCAAAATAAATTTTAATTTTGTTTGAAAGGATCGTTCTTTAATTACTTCAATTTAGACAGAAAGTAGCCGACGTCTCTGATCGAAGTAGCCGACGCTCTTCGTCAGACGTCGGTGCTTATTGAAACCCCTGAGCTATTTTTCCATGTTTGAAAACACTTTGACTTGATCGATTTTCAAACGTATGTTTTTAGGTGGAAGAAAGGGGCTTCCGTCGCCTTACTCCTGACCAATCTGTTGGGCTCAAGTATGCTGGTTTGGTGATTAAGCTTCATAAAGTTGTGAAGGTATGAAAGTAAATATATTAAACAATGTATGATTTTAAGTGATCAGCATGTCAGATTATTCATTTGTTTGCAATGAACACTAAATGACCATAGTTGTTTTACATGTAAGAGTGTACATTGTGAGTCATTGTTACAATTATTTAATCATTTACATTACCTTTTTTTGGGTAGGATTCCAGTGGCAAAATTGTTGAATTGTTGGTCAACTGTGAGTCAACAGAGACAGCTCAGAAACCCAAGGCTTTCATTCACTGGGTATCATCACCATTGACATGTGAAGTCAGGCTTTATGAGAGACTGTAAGTAATTTGAGATCCTGCATGCATATTTTATACAAACGTATTTCCTGGTCTAGGCAAAATTACTACTGAAAAGAAGTTGAAATAATTCTTAAAGCAAAATGTATCTCTTGGATATAAAATTGGTAGCCAGTTGATGGAGATACATGTTCAATGTAATGTGTGCTTCCCAAGGTCATATTTCTAACAAAACCATTCTCTGCAATATCAGTGTGTTGTTAACAATTGTCTTGGAAGCACAAAGGTAGTGGTATCATCTTGATAGAAAAAATTCTCAGCTAACTCCAAGGGAAATGTTTGGTGTTGAGCAACAAGACGATTTGAGCTTGGTGCATGCAGCAGTTTCCAGTCTGTATAAGATGGGTTCCCCAAAGCAAAACATAGTTTAGCAAATTGATAAAACAAATCTGTGAATCTTCACAGATTTAAACACAAGAATCCCGAGGACCCAGCTGAAGTACCTGGTGGATTTCTAACAGACTGCAACAAGGTAAGATCTGCAACTACACACACAATCTGGTCATGTTCTGTATGCATGGTGGCTAATGCCTGTCGTGTCTTACTTGTGTTGCTGGGCAAGATTTTAACAGCACACATCTGTAGCTCTACTGTATGTCAAACAGGTCTATTATAAAAATGATCACTGGCAACCCTTTCTGTAAACCTGGTAAAATCCTAGTGTGGAGCCTGTAAAAGACTTCTAGCTTTTCCATCTGGGAGTAATCTGTTTGACTCAGGTTAATGGACAAAATTTGAAGCTGAATAATTAATTTTATCTGATGGTTGTAATGACCATGGCAGAACCATAAATTATAAAATAATTATAATAATTATTATTAATTAAATATAATTTGATTGTCTTTGTCATAACAGGACTCTCTTACAGTAATCCCTGATGCCCTGGTTGAACACACAGTGAAACAAGCTGCAGTTTATGACAAATTTCAATTTGAAAGAATTGGTTTCTTTAGTGTTGATCCCGACAGCAGCAAACAAAAGGTGAGGGTCTTATCCACATGTTACCTGTAGGTAGGCCAGTAGGGCATGCAATGGGTATAACTAGTCACTCAGCAGTATACATGTATATGTTGCTAATTGGTTGGTTTGTGTTTCTATTGAACAATTAGATTATGAGCTTGAGATTTCTATCACGTGTATCGCGCGATAGAAATCGGGAGCAAATGATCTAATTGTTTTAGTATAAATCTACTAGTCATTCAAAACTTAATCTAAATCCTCTTCTCAACAATTCGAAAACACCAAGAAACGGCTGTCATTTTTGACTTATTTTTTTGTAAAAAAATACCTCTTAGTCGGCGCGTCAAGTATGTTGTGTACGGGTCAATGGATCAGTGAGTGAGTGATTGAGTGAGTGAGTGAGAGATGTATGTATGTCACACCAATCAGATCGGGTCTACTATAAACAGCCAATCAAATTTCTTGTTTTAAAGGTAAATGGTGTATGCCGATACAGTTCAGAACGGCCATATTTATTCTTCTATAAAACAGGAGGAAGTATTCATATATTGGGTTTACTTCGGCATTTTCGGTGGGTTAGGTTGAGGATTTTAGTTATGGACGAGATGAGCCTTGAGGTTTGAAACAGTGCGTGAGCAAGTTGTATGCAAATGAACGAGATGTTATTTTTAGTTACAAAGGTAACTTGATATTTTCGTTTTTCACAAGGAGTAAATTCAATTAGACGTCACGCATCGTTGTTTCTAGTTCTTAGGAAGTGTTTTAGGGGAGACGAGACTATTTTGATTCGAAATAGTTCGAACCTTTACAATAAGTACAGGTAACGATTGTTTTGTTCTTGTTGCATGCAAATATAGAGAGATATTTTTATTTTTCACTTACAAACGGTAATTTGACACTTTTGCTTTTCACAAGGGAGTAAATTCAATTAGAGCTAACAAATCGTCAGCACCTGTTCCCACGAGATGCTTGCTATTTTTAGTTACAAACGGTAACTTGACACTTTTGTTTTTCGTGTCGGAGAAAATCGGTCGCATGAGATGTTTGCTACTTTTAGTTATAAATGGTAACTTGATACTTCTATTTTTGATATGGGAATAAATTCAATTGGAGCTTACAAATTGTCGGCTATTGTTTCCAGGATATTAAACAAAAAAAAGAAGCTTTCATTTATAAACTGTTTTTACGTCTCTGCAGTAGCAGTTTATAGCTTTATTTTATGACATTCATTTCAGTTCGGTATTTTTTTGAAGACTCTGTGGCGTCAAGTTAAAGTGCAAAATCAGACTGTCAATGTATCGGAAAGTTTTTTTTTTCTCTTTCTTTCTATTTTCGGTGAAGTAGTGTTGTTTTGTAAAAAGAATAAACTTACGACTCGTATAAAATGCGAAAAGTTCTCTAAATGGCTTGAGTATTTTTGAGCAAAATTTCCTCTTGGGGTTGACAGGGCTATGAGATCGGTGGGTGATGGGGAGTTATGCATGTGCGCATTTCACACCAATCACAGTGTGGGTTGTATCAAAGAACTAATCAAATTGCCTGTTAGAAAATAAGATAAGGAGACATGTCAGGTTACTGTAGTTTGTTTAGTAAAACATTTTACGTCATCGATTTAATTCTGCTATCTGTGAAACCTTTCAGTTCACAAAAAAATAACTCTTGCACGCCTTGCGTGCCTATGTTGTTAACAAGCGCACACTGTTACACTACTCACTATCACAGAATAGATAGTGAGTAGCGTAGTCAATCAGAGAACGGCATTCGTGATAGAATGCTAGTCAATTTACACTAAAACTCAATAGAAGCATGGTACATGTTTTCTATTTTTTACTGTGAATCAGATTAGTAGAACTGTCATCTCTTTCTATTTGCTCATAGACAACAATATACGTGCTGCTCTTGAAAATGAAAACATTCTTAATTTAGGCTTCAAACAATTACACTTCTTGCCCTCATTTTGTTTGAGCGATAAATAATTGCACAATAAAAATAAAATAAAAATCGTTAGAATGATTGTAGTATTGACTGGAGAATTCATTTTAATGTGACAGATGACATTTTCTTTGTTTTTTATTTCATTTTGGCAGCTGGTGTTCAATCGAACAATCTCTTTGAAGGAAGATCCTGGGAAACTTTAACAGAGAGATTCTAAACATCAACGTGGAGGAATTCACAATATCAACAAAGTGATTGCCGGAGAATGCATCCTACAGATTTTAGAAACTGTACCAAAATTACCTCATTGGTCTCAGATGTTTGCAGGACAATGTTTTTTGTGCACCAGTACAATATCATAATATTTATAATAATTTAATATCAATAATTCATTACTTAAATGTAAAATTAAATTTTGCACTTTTAGAGTGGCCACTGGTACCAATGTACATTTATTTACAAACACCAGTGTTTGAAAAGTTTTTGAAACGTGAGCGTCAGTAATAGAAGTGATCTATTATTAGGAGATCTTTGCTGATGTCAGTTGATTTTGATCTCCTCATTAAAAATGTACACTAATCAAAAATTAAATTTAGTCTGAAAAAAAATTGATGTGTTTAACACAGTTAGTAGATTTTTCCACTTGAGTAACTCAAGAGTATTATAACTGGAGTATTATTCCATGAGTGATAGTTGACTTGGGCTGCGTCCTCATCAACTGTCACATGAGAGAAATCTAATTACAAGTTATGTGAAAATGGTACACTTGAGAGATGTGGCTAAAAATGCACAAGCAGAGTGAAAGAGAAAATTATAGCCACAGAAAGCGCACAAAGGCAACGATGGTAGAGGGAATGAGGTAACCCTATAACTACCAAAAATTGAGCTCATAACCTAATTGGCTGATAAAAACCCTTGTAGAAGTTTAGGAGAACTCTAAAAAGCTGTAGAAACACTCCTATATTTAAAAAAGCCGTTAAGATCAATGCTAATAGATATTCAAACAGCATCAAAGTCAGTATTTCATTGGTTTAGAGTGAATCATTGATGAGTTTGAAAAATAATCAAGTTATCCAGTGAGTTAAAAAAATAGTACTGTAGTTTATTTTTAATAATATTTTAAGAATTTCAGTTTATTATATAAATTATAGATTAAACATGAGAAACTCTGAGCCAGTCCTCCTTTTACATTGTATTATCTTCCTATCTTCAGCATTTTCCTTTCACAATGTAATTAGAGCTGAACAAAGCTCATAGCCTGTCAGCAGGCTCACCTTTGAGTCAGGCAGGCTAGCAGCAAAGAGCAAAGCAATCTGTTGGGAAGGAGTCTGTTGAAGAGGTGCCCTTTCTCTGACATCTTTTGGCTTTACTGCTTGATTTCATACTTGCGTTTACACTGCGCACACTTGTGCTCCAACACGACCCTGCTCGCAAGCCAAAAACCTTACAATAAAGTTAATATTTCTTAATCATGTTAGTTCTTAACAATAATTGTGGAACCAGGCTGAATTTGAGTTTGCTGTTGACAAAGAGACTTGAGTTCATTTTGAGTAGCAGTTTTGCGCTAGTCATTCAAGTTGACAATAAAATGAGCACCCTATCCTTCTTGTATGGGACCCCTGCCCCCCTCCTGATGTCAAGTACAGGTAAGTGGATATGAGAAGAAGCAAATTTAGTACTGGAAGCCCCTTTCTAAGCTCCCTTTGCTTTGATGTCAAAATGAGTTTTTGTGCAAAGCCATTCATATGAAAATATGTTTACCTGTTGCATGTTTGTTTCTTCTCTCTGCCACCCTCATGAGAGGAAGCAAAATTTAAAACCCCATTTCTAAGTTATTTTAAGAACTCTTTGTCTTGATGCCGAAAATGAGGGATCCATTCATATTAAAATGTGTTTTACCAGCAGGTGCATTTTTATGCAAATCAAACTTATTTCCATTTGACAAGCTTTGCATGAAGGCTAGCTTGAGGAAAGAGGCCAAAGAGAAACTAGAAAGCGGTCAAATTATACCTCTTTCATATATCTCAACGTTAGTGTTAAATCTTTTACTCCTTGGGTAAGTTTTGAACAAAATAATCTCACTTTCTTGGCCATTTCCCAATTATTAACAACTAATTTGCTAGATGTATTATATTAAATACCAGCATATTTTCACGCGTGATATAATCTTGTTTTATTCTGTAAATAGCTGACAAAAATCCAAACCTTCCTTTGTGCTTCACGGAAACAACCTTCACTAAACAATCTTTGGGAATACAAAACTTTGTGAAAATCATCAATATATTAAGAAAACTCACCGATTAAAATCTAAGTATTATGTACAACGTCTCTGTGTTATCAAATTTGCTAAGGATATCAAATTACGACAAAGGTTTTACGATTAAATGCATATTGAAGTTTGATTAAGAACTGTCAACCTGTTTTAAAAGCACACCGGTATATTACAAAAGTATTGTCTGAGATCGAGATATCTAGCTCCAAAAATCTCGCAGGAAAGTAAAGTAAAATTGTTTGATAACAATTCGCCAGTTTAAGACTCCTTATATAGAATACCATTGGGTCGGTAAAACGTGTCCCGAATCACTCGCGTTCGACCAAATGAAGGCGATTTTTGTTGTTTAACACAGTCCTGAAGTCTCCATCCAACTTCCCAAGAGCTGGTAATAGGGAATTCAAATTTAACTTCGGGAGCTTTGAGCTTTCTCTTCTGTAAATATGCATAGCGACCACCGCCAAGCGCACTGAATCCATCGTAAAGTAATTCCCTTGTACCGCTGGAAACTGGACGCATTTCAACAAGAAGCGCATCGGGATCCGTTTTTGCTTTCTCTTCCAGCTTCTTTTGACTGCTTTTCTCTTTCTTTTCTTTCTCTTTTTCCTCCATTTCTTGTTTGAACGCCTCCAGAGCGTTGATTTTCAGACCTTCTTGTTTGCGGGATTTGGAAGCCATAGACGCAGCGGCCGGATCGCGGGCAAATTCTTTGGAAAATCTTGTGTGCCACGCTAACCTCACATATGCTTCCTTGTTGATCGACTCTTTCCAAAAGTTTTGACGCTGCGTATCCATATTGAGTTCCCTAACCATTTTGTGAGATTAATTGAGCTCTTTTAGTTGGCTCGAAATGTTTCCTACTGCTCTTCTGCTCTCTTTCGGAATTTTCTACACACCGTTGCTACGGACAACTATTCATTCCCAGAGTTCATTTCCAGGTAGTTGAGGACACTTTGTTCTGTAATCATGACGTATGTATCTGGCAATTGAGCTGAGTAGGCGAAAAATCTTTCAAGAGATGTCAACAGCAGAAAATTTCCTGTTATATATTTTGAAGGTATAAATATATAGAGTATTATCACAAGGAACCCCACCTTGAAATTAAAGAGATGCTAACAATGTTTTGGACATAAAGAAGCCCTTAATTTTGACTTAGACGAAAGTAAAATAAAGATATTTTACCTAGATAATTTTAAGTTCAGCTAAGACTTTTAGACAGCAAAAAATAACCCTATTTTCTTTCTGACTGGAATTATTATTTTCCCTGTTCAAAGATCTAAATTCTTTCCAATTGACCCGAACCTTCCCGCAGATGCGGGATGGAGCCCGTGACTTTTCTTTTGTGACCTCTGACGTCACGCTGTAAATACTATGGCAGCCATAGCTACTGACTGCATTCTTCTTTTGCAGGAAAGTTTTACTTTTCCTCGAAAATCATTTCATCAAAAATGACAGCAAAGGAACAAGACATTGGATTGATCTTTTCTTCTTATGTTGATGGGATTTAAAGGATGCTACTGGTAAAAAATAGTCTGAAGTCTTGGAGATGACTCCGACACTGTAGAAATTCCGCAATCAACTTACTGTATAAAGCTTGTACGTATACGCAGTGCATTGAGTCTGATCAACAGTGAAAATGGGCATTCTGGACCTAGAATTGATGTTTGACTTGTTGGACACGGACATGAGAGGGTATTTGACCTCAAACCAGCTTCAAGATTTTCACGAATCGTTGTACTTTTCACAGATTGATTCCCGGCATATCGAAGCCGCCATTAGAACTGTCTGTGGTGATGCATCGCGCGGTCTTTGCCCTCGAGAGCACTTTACTAACGTTCTACAGGAACTAGATCGGCGCAAAGCCCTAGAGGAGAAAATTTACTGGGATTTTAAAACAGTTGATGTTGAAGGCAAGGGAAGGATTTCCCTCAAAACTGCACTGTTACTTTTTAAAGCTGTCCACAATGAATTGTTTTCAATGAAAACTTGGCGTTCATTTCTTTCTCAACGGGAGTACCCTGAGGCAGACGTGTGTTTTGATGAGATCAAAATGTTCCTGTGTAACTTAGTAGATGGAGGTCCGTGTGATAAAGAAGAATTTGACGAGGAGGAGAAGTCTGTGAAGCTTGCGATGTTGCAACAATGAATACGAAAATCTGAAGGAATTGGAGAAGTTACAGGTAAAATAAATAACAGTATTGATCCTATCTACTACAAAATTCTTGATTGTGATTGGTTCTCAGCATGCATCCATTGGTGCACAATCATATGGGTGTGCAATAGGCGACTTTCGATATATTAAAATTCAGCTTGATAGCGAGGCTTAGAGGACACAAACAAAAGAAATGAATAAACATGGTCATTCAATTTCCTTTGTTTGTGTCCTCTAAGCCTCGCTGCCATGCTGAATTTTAATATATCGAAAGTTGTCTATTAGAAGTATCCAATTTGAGATTTTCGTAACTGGATACCTGTAATTGGATACCCATGTGATTTACATATCCAATTACGTACGACTCTGTACCGTTTCATGCAGTCTATGAAAAGTGTTGCAGACGTTTTCACTCAAAAGAAGTTCTCGAAAGGCACTTTTAATTCCGAAATTTGTTATAGATACCATTAATTGGTAATAAGACATTGTGTGGTACAATTCAGCGAGTAGTCATGCTTATAAAATCATGCTTTGCACTCATCCAATTTTAAAATTACTTGCGTGATTATGCCCTGAATTGTACTCCACTCAAGTCAAATACTATTATTTATTATATGACTGAGAAAATTACATGTTTGTGATTGGCTGAGATCAGACCAATTTATCATTAATTCTAAATTTGCACTGCAGTACAAACATTAGTGTGCAAAATTGTTCACAATCTCCTCAGTCATGTAGTAAATGAGTAATTGTATGAAAGCTCAAGCAGTGAAGGATTATTTAAAACCTACTCATGATATTTCAAGTTATTTCAAATTACATACCAGTATAAGCAGGTTATGGTGGCACAAAAATAACTTATGCACCATCCAGGAATCTGAAATCGGGAGCATAAACTGTTATCAGCAGATAATAATTATTGTAAAGGCAAGATATATCACTCAGTGTCCCTACCCAGTTCTTTGTCCAAGACAGGGTCCTAAGAATAGAGGGT
>JAHPZR010053886.1:0-25000 GCA_019787425.1 Platygyra sinensis | reverse complement strand
ACTCATGATCAGAGAGCAGTTGCGTGCCAGGGAAGAAGCAAAGTTTGACAGTGCAGCTGTGTCTGTTGGCATCGCAGAACGACTGAAAGCACAGGTTCAAAGGTGTGGCAATATCTCTTGAAAGTTATTCATTTAATGATTTACAGAAGACTCAAGATTCGCAAGATATCAAAGGCATTAAAAGTGGGCCATTCTTGTGAACTGATAGTTTTAATGTCATTAATAAATTTCTCAAAATTAAACAAAGGAAATTCAGGATGTTCGTGATAGTGTTTGGACATACAATCAGAATTAGGACAGATTTTAACGATCTTATTTCTCCTTCGCATTAATTTCGATTGAAAAGATATACTCAAGACAGAGTTGGACCACATTTTCAAGCACTACAAGGTTCGTCAAAAATACTCCACTGCTTGTCGTATTTTCTACTCTCTTCCTGGTGTTTGAAAATGTGTTCAAATACTGTCTTTCTTTTTTTCTTTCTTGCTATGGAAACTTTATTATAAAATATTATATTACGTGAACAATGGCAGCCTAAGCGCAGCTGATACCTTAGTTAACACATACAATTGGAATCTAGTGATCGCGACGCCCGGGGGGGGGGGGGGGGTACTCAGAAAAATTGGGTGGGGGTGTTCGGCCCGCTTCCCAAAACCCTTGCACTATTTATGATCAAAATCTGCGATATTCCCTACCCTATTTATGACCCGACCCTTAAATCAAAACCCTGTTTCAGAGCTGGGTTATAATTAGTTCCTTAGTTCCGACCAGACTGTAAACATAAATGTGAACGGCTTTTGCTGATTTTCTTTTCAATAATGATGAAAAAGTGACTTCTTCTTAGAAAAATGCCCATATTAAGGCTAGAGTACCAAAACTATACCCTATTTATGACCAAAATGGCGAAAATTGGTTGAAATCAATACCCATTGGGGCCACACATACCTATATAGCCCATATAAGGGAGTTTCCCCCCCCCCCCCCCGGGTTACAACGAAATCACATCACTAAACACTGCTGTGCTAATGCTTCTTTCATATTGAGCAGACCAAAGGAGGACCGCAAACGCCAAGAGCAGTTAGGCAAGGAACGTTTGCAGCACAGAAAAGGCAGAAAGCTGCCCAGGAATTGGAAGGGAGATGAGTTGAATTTCATTGCACCAGGGGAGGCTGGTCTGGTTGACGTGCTTGAGGACACTGTCAGAGCCTTGGAGAGGAAGCACGCCATGGAACGTGAGCTACTCATTTACTTCCTGCAAGGCAGGGACAGTGTTCAGATCCGCAGTGCAGCAAAGAAGCTATCTGCAGGTAAAGTAATGAAGATTGAGTAGCCGTGCTGTTTAAGATTTTTTTCTAAAATGTTATTTGCCAATAGCACACAGAAGAATAATATAAAAACGTAGGAAAAACAAAAGACCTGAAGCCGGATAGAAGACAACTGAGAAGAGTTTGTTAATCTTATTTCAAAATGGCAGCCAGATTAACCCACGAGTATTTCTCTTCACATGCGCCATCCTTCAAACAATGTTGTAGTTCCACAGAGTTCTGTGTACAATTAAAATTGTAACAAATAAACAAAAAACAAGTTAGAGAACTGCGAGCAGTCTCTCTTTTGCTTGAAATTGAATCCGTGGAGAAGAACGTAAAGATCGAAGAACACAAGTGTGTAGTCGCGAGCATGCTATGTAAAGCCGGGAGCTGCAGGTAGTGCGAATGATGTCTGTAAAACTTTGTGATCGGTATGAATTAAAAGTCTTGTCTCAGACTTCTGTTTCCTGGTGCAGCTTTCTTCCAATCCTTCACGATAAATTCCTTTCGTGACTGTCGAGTCGAGGCCTTGGAACTAGTCAAGACATCCCTGATGAGTGCTAAAAAGGACTTCTGTTTGCTACAAGTTACATGCACAAGTTCTCGTTTTAAAAATGTGTTTGTTCCTAATAGGTAGGTTATCAAATGTTTTTCGTTTACATTTCAGATGAACGTTCCAACCAGCTGCTTGTGTTAAGAACTCAGCAACAAGAATGGCGGAATCAAAGTTCAACTGGACGTTTAGTGAGCAAAGAGCGACATCATGCAATTCTGCTGGAGGCGGCAGGGCTAGTTTTAGAGGACAGGCGCGCAGATATGAGGGCGATCCGGGGAGCATCTCCTGATGATTTGGAGGTAGCGGCAGATATCATGGCTGACCTCCAAGATCAACAAGAAGTAGAGAGTCAGATGCTTCTTTCACTTCACAGCAAGGTATAGAGCACCTTTCACTCGAGTGTCAAATTAAAAAATTCACGTCAGTTTTTCATGCGTCTGTCCTGTTATAGATCATGAATTTTGACATGACATTGTCAAAGTAGCTGTGGATTCATGAGGCGATAGCCGAGTGGATTCGCTGACTACTTTGACAATGTTTTTTATTTATTTATTTATTTATTTATTTATTTATCCAGGGGCATCCAATTTAGCAGAGCTAGTTTAAATGGAGCCCCGACAAAACACAAAAACAAAGACATGACGAAATTCATTGCCTATAACAGGACAGACGCATGAAAAACTGTCGTCCATTTGTTTTTTACGATAACAAACTGTCAAATTGTCCGCTCTCGCTCGTTGCCGCATCGCATAAATTATAAATTCATGCGTCTGTCCGCTTATAGACGATAAAAATTAGCCAGTGAGCGCGCGAGAATTTGTGCTAGGCTATGTGCTAATTGGCTTAAAAAAACTACTCGCGCCACTTTTTCATCCAACCAGATATAAAACTGTTCCATTATAAACAGGTTTTAGTTGACAATACGATATTCATCCCTTTGTTTTCTTTACGGTTTCCCAGGACATCCAGGAACTGTTTCGTCTTCGGCAGCAGGAACATACGTCATGGCAGGAAGAACTATTGGACGGAGTTTCAGCCGTGCTTCTTGGAACAGAGGAAAATGCTTCCCAAGAGGACGAACTTCTGAAGGCTCTGGAAGACAAGTATGACGCTCTCAGAGACAAGCTGCTTCTTGAAGCTCTTGAAAAACAAATGGGTGCAGCGGAATGGGCGAGGCTTTCTGAACAAGAAAGACAGACACGCCTCGCTAAGCTCAAGCTTCAGGAACGGCGTTTAAGGCAGCAGGGCAGGTTTGATGATGCCGCGGCTCTGTTAGGAGAGGGCCTGAAGAACGCCGAGACATTACAGGTATTGTTGACAGAGGAATTTCACCATCCGCGTCGCAACTCTTTTGAACATGAAATAGAAATAAAGTGCTTTTTACATCAAGGGTAAAACGTTTGTTACGATGTGTCAACTCTTTGCCGCTTTCAAAACGAAACTAATTTCACGAATACAATTTTAAATTAATTAGCGTTTCCTTTTATCCGTCAGCATTACTTAGAAAGAGTTCTGAACTAGATTGATTTTGGTTTTCGCTCTTTCCCTTAGAAAAAGCCAGTTGCTTGTAGGAAAATTTTTTGGTGACATCCAATCAACTTCAAATTAATAAGTTTTAACTATTTTTATTTATGTTCCTTGAAGGCATTATTGGGAGAAAACCGCCAGCGTTATTTGGAGCGATTGAAAGAACGCTTAGAACGGCGCCAGAGACGACAAGAAGAGGGATTAGATCCTGATGAGGAAGATGAAGAGACGATGAGACTGTTGAATGAAGAAGAAGCTGCCAGCACTGGGAACATTTTGAGAGACCTGCAAAACAGGTTTGATGAAGAAAAGGAAGCATTGCTACGAAGACTACAGGTGAGAGATCTGTTTTAAGCTGCTTTTTTTTCGGTTATATTTGATTGCAATTTGTTAGGCCTACCGTCACACCACTCCGTCACGCCGTTTTTGACAACGCCGGCTTTGCGGGACTTACACCTTTTTGTCGTTGTGTTTGCAGGAGGAGCAAGATCGGCTTGCCGCAGAAAGACGACGTCAAGCTGAACTTGCTCGTCTCAGACGAGAAAAACGACAAGCGGAACGAGAGTCGAAGTTTGACGAAGCTGCTTTGGTACTGGGGCTGGCAGAGAGGAACAGATTGAACCTTGAAGAAAAGTGAGAAGAGGAAGGCTTGTAGTCACGTGTGGAGAAACTCGCACGTGCATTTGTTAGCTTCTTAATTGGCTGAGCGGTTCAGAAAGCCAACTAAAAGATTGCGTGCAAAGGCTTTCAGAATGTCATTGTTCACTACCTGACGTTCATTGGCCTAGATGTTTGGAAAGCCAACAAAATAAATGTAGCGTTTGAAAAAGGACTTCTCGCTTCGTGTGCAAAATTCATCGCCCGTGAGGTGATCGGCTTGGAGACAGTCTAAAATATTTCCTTACGCTGTTGACATAGCTGTTAAACGGATCTTTGTAAAGCTACTTCGTCAATATTTTAATATTTGGGATCGAATCTCAATCGTTTTGTTTGCAGGGAGTGAATCGACTTTGTATTTTGACATGAAATTAAGGCTTTGAAAGTCAGTATCGCTTGCCACAATTCGTGTCTCAAGTTATTGTATGTGTAGCATGAATAAAATCATGGTTAAATATTGCAATGGTCTAACATCACCATTGTTTTCACTGGTATATTTTCGCCAGGTTACGACGCGATCGAGAGCGACAAGAACAGCTTGCAAGAGAGCGGTTAGCACGCAGAAAGAGACGAGGAAAGCCTGAAGAAGAGGAGGATGAAGACGAGCCAGATCCGGAGAAAGGTAACATGACTGTTATTGCTCAAAGGTGCTCAGTTTTGGCCACGTACAAAATTACTTTTAATTGAAAGAAACCTGAAAATAATAGTTTTTTAAGACACAAAAACGCTAAAGAAATGATAATAAGCCATGAAGGAACAAGGATGGTTTAGCATGGAGACGATTGATAGAGATTACAAACAACGAATTTTAAAAAAATAGACTGAACTTTTCAAGATGCTCAAACCGTGGCCTAGGTTCTTCAATAAGTAGATCAAATTTTGTTCTCAACTCTTTGGTTAACTGCTTAGCGTAATAGGGAGCTTCTGCAACGACGACGACGACGACGCCGCCGCCGCTGAGGACAACGCCAAGTAAAATACGAATTTAGATTTTACAAGCGAAATTCGCAATTGTCTAGTAGTAGATCTGTTCAGTACGCCAATGGCTCTGAAAACGTGCTTAAGCTAAACATGCGACGACGGCGTTCAATTCCAAATGGAAATAGGAAAAATAAGCCGTCGTCGTCCACTTTCTGTAGACGACGCAGAACTTGGTCATTTGACGTTCTTTTGCAGAGGACGGCAAAGAAATGTACGAAGATTTAAGACACACGTGCACAGCTATTGTTCTGCTCGTTAAACCTCTTGTTTGGTGACGTTCTCGCTACCGTCGTCGTCGTGGTTTGCTTCAGCTCCATATAACTCTAGCTTGAGTTCCACCTGAAGGCCAAACAATTTTGCTTTTTTTCCCACAGATGATATTCAAGGCTGGCAAGATGCCGTGCTGAAATCACTGGAGAAAAAGCACCGTGCAGAACAAGAATTCTTGATGGGCTTGCTTCAAGACGAGAGTAGTCAGGGGATGAGGGAAGAAGCGAGAGCTATTAGCGAGGATGACAGGCTCAAAAGGCTCAGCGAGCTGAAAGGAAAGAGAGAAGAACTTGACTTGGGTGTTAAAGGTTAGTTCCAGTTAGAATTTCAAATTGTTTTTCTTGTTAGATCCGTTAACGAAATTATTATTATTATCATTATCATTATCATTATCATTATCATTATCATTATCATTATCATTATCATTATCATTATCATTATCATTATCATTATCATTATCATTATCATTATCATTATCATTCTTTTTCGTGCTCATTGCTAAGATTTCTGAAATTTCACTCAGAAAATTCCATTTTGATGACGTAACTTTACAGAGATTCGTGTACAGCTCTGATTGGTTATTTACTTACGCGTGTTGCGGTGTTGCGTCATCAGTATGGAATTTTTCTGGTCGAATTTCTGATGCCTCTTTCGAGCGAGGAAGAAATAAAACTTCGTGTGATGTGTGAAATTTACATTTACTCCCAAATCCCTAAATAAGTATTCTGTTAAATTAATTTTTTCCCCGCTTGTGTGTTTTTAGCTGATCAGTTGCTCCACGTGGATATCCTGGACATGGCTGCTGCGTACAAGTTTGAAGTTCATCGCTACAGGCTGGCAAACGAAAAGGAAACAGACGTGAATGATGAGGAGGTCACTGTCTCCATCATGGCTGATTTACAAGACGAACAGGACAAGGAAAGCGAAAGAATCCTGGCTCAGCTTCAGGAAAAGGTTAATGCTAAACACAAGTAATTATGTGTACAAAAAGCCTTGCATATTCCGAAAAGTGACCAGTGCGTTTTTCATTTAGCCCTTTTCCCACAAACTAACATCTTTTCCAATGAAAAACACGTGTTTTCTCAAGCACTTTTCCAAACGGGAACGATTTTAAAAAGATTGGTGTCTTGTGAACAGGGAAAACAACACAAAGGCGAAATAAAGTCACTTAAGGGGCGAATTTTTCTTTTTTCTTTCAACTGTGCTCCAGGCTTCTGCTTTGCAGAGACAAGGGTAAAGCAAGTCCTGGTAGAGCAACATCATCACTTTATTTTGTCGGGTCGAATTTCAAATGATTCTGGAAAACATGATCGTGTGAGAGAGCAGTTAACTAGGACCTGTTATTTCTCGTAGCGAATCTTCTTTCTTTTGCTTTGCAGAGCCAAGAGGAGCTGTCCGCTCTGAAACAAAAACAGGAACAAGAGCGTAAAGACGAGGTTTTGGAGAACGTAGCTACTGTGTTATTAGAGTATGATGGAACAGGTTCGGACCAGGAATTGGTTAAAGCTCTGGATCAGAAATATGATGCGCTCAAAGACAAGCTTCTGCTAGAAGCTCTCAAGAAACAGCTTGGTATGTCTACTGGTGATCGATGTCTTTTTTCCTCTCAAAAAGAAGCAAGAAGTCAAGCATTTATCTTATAAGAATTGATGACTTGATCAAAAGTTACCCTGTTGTTACTGTATTATAAGAAAACTGATAATAGAAACACATGCCGTTCAAGTTATGAAGTGAACGTAAGCTCGTCATAACAGATTTTACTTTCTTCCAGTGAACAACTGTGACCTCGGACTTGAAAATGCTGCTCTCGGCCTGCGGTGTTGGGCAGCATTTTCAAGACTTCGGGCCTCGGTTTGTCACTGTACGGACGTCCCAGTCGGCAAATACGATATATATTACCCCAAATGATAATATTCGTGTAATATTCTGTTTCAGGGGATGCTGAATGGGCGACGTTGTCAGAACAGGAGCGACAGAAACGACTTGTCAAACTCAAATTAGAAGAAAGACGCTTACGCAAAGAGGGTCAGCTAGATGAACTTCACAGATTACTGGGAGAAGGATTTGAAATGGACGCTAATCTCAGGAAGCTGATGGGCGAAAACAAGGCTAGGTATGTTAGCGGTTGTTTTTGGTGACGGATACCATGCTGACGGGGTTTGAGTCCAGTAAGCTTACGAGGTGTGACAACTCCCATTAAAAATGGAGTTGGTGTAGTCAGTCAGCTGATAGATATGGACAGGTAAAAGCAGCGTCCAGTTACAAAATGAAAGGCGAAATAATAGCCGTCGTGGTTCACGCTCTACAAAATAACTAGAATTTGGTCGTTTAACATCGTTGTTTTCAGGAGGACGGCGAAGAAATGTTCTAAGTTGTATAACGCACTTACAGAGCGTTGTTCTGCTCATGAAGCCATTTTTTTTCGCGACGTTCTCATTGCTGTGGCTATTGAGTTCTGCCTAAGCTCCTTTGCCATGCGGTGATTTTAGCGCCTCATGTCGGTCCACTTTGTTACTGGTTGTCTCACGTATTTAGTTCTGTACTAAAAACCCTGCCTGTAATCTCAATGATGACTACTCCAGTCTGTTATTCACCAAGTAGATCCTGTTGTTTTTTTACAGATACGAGGAGAAACTTAAGGAACGTTTAGCGAAACGAAGAGAACGCCTGGCTCAAGGTGTGCCTGTTGACGATGAGGACGAAGAAGACTTAGAAGATGGTCTGGCAGAAGGAGAGCAAGTTACTGATGTTAAAGCTATTTTGGAAGACTTGGACAAAAGGTACAATCAAGACAAGCTGATGATGTGACAAGAACCGGTGGCAATTCCACACCGATGACACCACTCTCCTGAGATCCCTGTGAAGCCTCTTATTGGTTGTTACGTTTGCGTGGAAATTTGTAACTAAGCAACAACCAATCACAGACGCTAGGTGTATCTCTGATTGAGTTACGTCATCAGTAGAGAATTTTGTTCGGGTCCAGTCTTTAACGTCGCTCGAACTAAGGCGACAGCTTTGTAATCCATGTAGATGTGAAACTGAACTCAAGTTGTCTTTTAAGCTAGTTATTTAAGTTCTTTGCAATGCAAGCTGCCTTGCAACTGCTTACAATTTGATAAGCGATGTATCTACTTTACAATAAGTAGTTATTGGCGGTTTCTTCTGATATGATAATATTTTTTTACGTAGTGAAATTTTGCAGCTTTGATAACCACAATTATAACGCCAAATTCCTCTAAGATCATCTATAAATTCCTGGTACTTTTTCTATGGATTTGTTGTACAATTCAGTAGGAGAATTTGGATCTCAATCCAAGCGTTTTGCATTGTATTATAAGGCCATTGATCTTAAAGCTATTCTCCTTAAATTTATGATAAAAGTCAAGAGAATTTACGAATTTGTCACCGCTGTTCCATGTTTAGGTACGAGGAAGAAAAGGAAGCGCTTATGCGCAGGTTACAAGGTCAAGACGAGCGCTTCATGAGTGAGAAACAGAGGCAGGCAGAACTGGCTCGACTAAAACGAGAGAAACTGAAAGCCAAACAGGAAGACAAATTTACCACGGCCGCGCTGGTACTGGGCCTAGCGGAAAAACAGAAAGCCGCTGTACAGGAAAGGTAGGATTGATGACTCAGGGATTTGACAGAAAAGGCTGTGAAACATGAAATACCTTGTTGGCGATTTAAAGTGAAATGTAGAGCCTATGAAATAAACAGCGTTGCAATAGTTGCGCTACTGAATTTTTCTTGAGATCTTCTTGGAGAATTCTGCAGTCAGTGTTCAAAGCTTCACTGGTGAACATCACCGGAAAGCTCAAAAAACTTCACCGGAAAATTGAAAAACTTCGGACAATGGGAAATATTCGGAAACTGCTCGGAAATATAAAATATTATGTCCAAATAGTTGGAGAAGAGAGAAGGGTGATGTAAAATTTTAACTTCCAATGAGCATGGTGTGTGATTGAAAATTTAAAAAGGTAATGACCACGACCTCTTAAGTTCAATCTTTATATTTTAAGGCTTAAACAAGATCGTCTGAGACAAGAACAACTGGCGCGCGAACGCCTTGCTCAGTTGCGCGCCCGTAGAAAGGCCAAGGAACAAGAGGCCGAGGAGAAACTGGTAACTGATGGTAACATCAGTGTTTTACAGGAGGCTGTGATGAAAGTGCTGGAACACAAACATCAAAATGAACGCCAGGTAAAACTTAAAGAAATGAATATAAAAAATATTTACGTTCCCTTTAGCCTTTAGCGCTGGGATACGGATCGAGTAGTCTCAGTGAATCAAGCTCTAGCCAAGGTCATTTGTTATCTTTTAAGGCAAGAAGCTAAATACTTACACAGTGCCTCCCACCACCCAGGAGTGAAAATGGATAATTTGGTTTAACGCTCATCCCGGAAAATTAAGTTATTTTTGGTCGCGTTGGTGTTTAAATACCGTGGCTTTTTTGTCTTTAACGCGTTCTAGCCTTCTGTTAGGAGCCTTTGAAGCCCTTCCGGCAGATGCCACGAGCTCTTTTCTTATCGTTACGTGACATTGCGTTGGTTAGAAAGGAAACTTTATTCTAGATTTTAGCACATCAAGAGGTCCAGTGGTTTTATTTATCTTCTTGTTCAGTCATAAAAAAGTGAATTTGCTGCTGATCACGGGACTGTTTTCAGGCTTTGCTTGACGTTCTACAACAAGAACAGCCAGAATTAGCCGACACTGCAGCAACTATGACCCAGCAACAGCGAGAGAACTGGCTTCAGCAGCTTAGAAACAAAATGAATGCTCTTGATCCAGGTATGGTTTTTGTTATTGACAAGAAACCACTCGCCAGTAAGTACTTTAATACCACAGTTCAGTTATCAATAATTAGATCTCTTTATCTAAGGCGTCAAATAAACCAAAAGAAGTTAATTTATGGTTCCATCAACAAGGTTTGTTCGTTCTATGGAAATTGTTTTCAGAGCGATGTTGACAAAAGGACTGACTCAAGTTTATTTTTCCCTGTGTCAGGATTCGTTTTATCCACTCAGTGCAGTGGAAGTTGATTTTGCCAACGTACGTTACGCTGTGTAATTAAAGTTTTGCCTAGTAAACTATTTTGTTGTATAATGCAGTGTTCTTGTGTTTCCTTACAGAGGACAAAGAAACTCGCCAAAACTTATTGCTGGAGGCTGCAGTTTTCAAGGTTGTTAACCGTCAAAAGTATCTCGAGATAACTGAAGACAGAGAGCAAGCTGTGGAAAAAGATGATGTCATTGTGTCCTTGTTAGCGGATCTACAGCAAGAACAGGATCAAGAAAGTGAAAAACTAGTCAACGAGATGCAAGACAAGGTAACTAACCTCTGTTAATGAAACTATCCGCGAAAGGAAGGAACGTTTTCACTCTGAATTTGTTTTTCGTAATCCGTTTCAATCTTTCCCCTTCTTAACCATCCCTTTTCCTTTTTAGTATTTGATTACCTCTTATATGTTTTTCTACTTAAGCGATCTGCTATTCTGGTGTTTCCATCGGTTTTATGGTAATTTAGTGTCGCTCTTTTAAGTGTGGCAAATCCCTCCATTGCTTCGAGTTCTGGGCACGTAATTAGCGTTAAGTTTTAACTCTTTCATAATGCCTAACCAAACAGGACAAAACGGAGCTCGTGCAGCTACAAGAGAACCTCTTCCAGTCACGCAAAGACGGCATCCATCAGAACGTGGCCACAGTTGTAACGCAAGCTGAAGTCTGGGGCACGGCTAGCGAGCGTGAGCTGTCACAGGCCTTGCACTACAAATATGACGCTCTGAAAGACAAGCTGTTGCGTGACGCTCTTGTACAGCAGGTTGGCGTGACTGAGTGGGCTGCACTGTCTGAGAATGATCGCTTGACCAAACTGGCTCAGATGAAGTTGAAAGTGCAAGCGTTACAGAAAGAAGGTAGTGTGCATGTCTTCGGTACAACGTTGTTGTTTGACATCATATACCAATGACAATAGACCATTTTACATTTGTCTGCTGTGACCTGGCCTTTGAATGGTAGCGAGGCTCTCTGCTTTTGTCATGTAAAAAAACCTAGTTAGCGTTATAACAACTTGATTTACACAACAAAAGCAGTGAGATGTGTATCAAAACAAGGTCACCTCCAGCCTTGCTGCCATTCGATGGCCAAGTCACCGAGCAGGCAACTGTAAAATGGTCTATTCAGTCAGTTATGTGTTTCAGAGTTCTTCTTTTCAAGTGGTAAACTGTAAATTTTGCCTTAGTTCTCTAGCCACGCTTTAAAAACCTGGAACAATGCCCTTTGATTCAGTTGTTGCTCCTTTCCTACCTGCACTGAAAAATATCAAGAACCCTGACTTCTATGTTCAACGAAATCTTTTCTCTCCCAAGTTAAGGTGGCTCAAAACAATTTCCAGAACTTTCCAAGACAAAGATTTTGATGGATCATAATTACCACTCGTTATCAATTGATGCTACAATCATGGTATCAAAAAACTGCCCAATCATTGGTGAACACGTTGACATCATTTTCTAGACACAATAGGTTACCATAGAAACACTATGACCTGCTAAAAACACCCTTAATTTCAGCTTTAAGCGCTTATATTTCAAAAACGGCACTGTGAAATTTTTTTCTTATTATGGAACTATGATAACCAGGATGAGATGCAAGTTTTGGCAAAGTTTAAAAAAAATCTGTGCATGGGGTTCAGGGCCACCTTAAATTTTCCAAAATTTAAGGTGGCTCTGAACCCCATGTACAGAATTTTTTTAAACTTTGCTAAAAGTTGCATCTCATCCTGCTTATCAAAATTCCATAATAAGAAAAAATTTCACCGTGCCGTTTGTGAAATATAAGCGCTATAAGCTGAAATTAAGGGTGTTTTTAGCAGGTCATAGTGTTGCTATGGTAACCTATTGTGTCACGAAAATAACACCCACGTGTTCAGCAGTGATTGGGCAGTTTTTAGATACCACGATTGTAGCATCAATTGATTAAGAGTGGTAATAATGACACATCAAAATCTAAATCTTGGAATGTGCTGGAAACTGTTTACAGCCACCTTAAGTTGAGAGACTGAATTTTTCTGAAAATCAGTAAAAACTAATCAACATCAGTTTACTAAAATGATCACTCTTCACATTCATAAGTTTTATGCTCAAACATTTTTGCAGTTGGCTCAAGTCAAAAGTCGAACTAAACTGAGCGAGCGATAAGTTCGACGTTTAACTCAACTAAGTTCATCTCGATGAATTTAGATCGACCAACACGTTTTATCGGTCTGAAGCAGACGGATAGAACGTATTGCTCGAACTAAATTCGAATTAAGTTCGAAGTTTGACCCAACGGTCGAGCCTTACCCGTTTGGATCGACTCAAGTTGCAATTTAGTTCGTCTCATGTGAAGTTCGACGTTTGACCTGGGCCAGACTCAAGTTGCTCTGTCATGGCCTTGTTCTCTTTGTTTTTCGCGCGTTGTGGTATTTCCTGACTTTGAAAATGATATCCAAAATCTTGAAACCTTCTGTTGCTGACTTTTTCATGAGACAGCACAATACTGTAGTTTTGTGAAGTTTTTTTCTAAACTTTATATTTGTAAGTGTAGTTTTGTTCTGAAAGGGTGTAATTTCTCTTCAGTATAGCTGATTTCATTGTTGTGTCTGATTACAGGGAAACATGACGAGTTGCAGCAGCTTTTGGGTGAAATGACAGCTGTCAATCTGATGTCTCTTATGGGCGACAACGGAGCACAGCAGAAACAAAGACAAAAAGAACGACAACAGAAACTCGAGGAAAGAAAAGCTCAAGGGATATCGGAAGAGGAAATCAGTAAACTCGAGGCTGAAGAAGATGCTCAAACAGAACAAGAGATACTTCAAAAATCTACTGGAAACACACTCCAAGATCTTGAGGTATGAAGTTTTAATTTTATTATAACTTTGCACGACCCCATGAGCTACCGATCTTTAAAGGTTTGTCTCTCTGTCTGTTTGTATGTCTGTCTGTATGTCTGTCTGTGTGTGTGTCTGTCTTTAATTTTGTAAACACATTGTGTCACTGCCAAATTGCGGAGAATGCTTTGTCTTAAGGTTTAGGACAATTTTCCTGTATGTCTGAGAAAACTGGACTTGGCGCTACATCTTGCAACTCTTTAGCCTTTGTAAACTTAAGAAGCCGCGGAACAACGTAGTCAAATTCCTTCAAGTCAGCTCGGGGCTAGCTTTAGTTCAAAAGCACGGAACGGGGAGTCATTTTTTGAAGACATTGTTTTAGAAAATGACTGGAGCGATGTCTGGAAGGGATTCTGAGTCCAGGTTGTGTATTAGAATTCGGCAAAGTAAAACTCTCTAATCATAACCAAAAGATACCATTGCTTTGAATTCAAAGAAAGCAAGTGAACATAAAAATCTATTTATTGGACAGCAACTTGGGGCCTCGCACTCCGGCAGAGGAAATGATATGTTGCTCTTGACGGGGAGAGCGGAGTGGATAACGTGGTATCCCAGGGGTGTCTGGGTATCCTGATTAAGCACTCTTCACATAAGAACCATTGTAGGCTAAAATTTAATACAGGTTCGTATTTTCAAAAGACAGAATTTTGTTTTTTTCAATTATAATACGGTAGATCACATGCGATACAAAAAAAGGTAACAAAAGCCAGCTAGAGCACCTGGCAGTGTTGTACATGTAAGTCCACAGTACTGTACTGTGAATGATTCAATATAAAAGCCACACTCATGAGTACAGGGTTTTTTTTTTTTTTTAAATAAAAATTAAAAACCAGTTTAAGAACATAGCAAGCCTAATTTCGCAGTAAACACCATATATATAAGAACCTATGGATGCTAACTTGAAGAAACGCAGGTTCTCACACACCGAATGCCATTCGTCTGTCACACAAGGCAACAGTATTTTATTAACAAACCCAAACTGACTTATATAATGACAATAAATGTGACACTACTAGTAAAAACAAACCTAAGCCTGTAGGTAAAAGACTAAACATCAAGGCTACAGGGCGAGGAAGGCGCATACAGACTGGCAGAGGGGAGGGTGGGCGGGGAAAGCTGTCGCTCGTATGGCAAGAAACAGAAAAACTGAGTCACGGGACTAACAAGTTGACACGTGACATCCTAAACTCGGGCCCAGCCCCCTTCGGTGTGTGAGAACCTCATTTCCCGCCTCTTTCGCAAGCTCAGCCGGCGGGAAAGCCATTTCGTATACGCGGATTTTTTACTGTTTCGTAGTAGGTGGCTGTGTGAAGTTTAGGAAGTTAACGGGATTTCACATTTTCACTTTTGTTGTAGAATCGCGTCAACAATGAAGCAGAAGCGTTATTAGCTGATGTACGCGGAGCAGACAGCAGATATGAAAACGAACAACATCGTCACGCGGAGCTGGCACGCATGCGCCGTGAGGAACGACAAGCTTTGCAGGAGAGCTCGTTCCAACCCTCTGCTCTGGTGCTGGGACTTGTACAAGCTCGACAGATAAACTTGGAGAGCAAGTAAGGACTTGAGATTCTTTGATAGTTAAGTATGTGCCTATTTTTTTAGCGCTTTCAATGCTGGTGCGACCCGGCCAGTGATGAAATGTGTATAGAATGTACCCGAGTAATAACACTTCCCCCCTTCGCCAGTTCCTCCCCTCCCCCCCCCCCCCCCCTTCCCCTGCTATACTCGAGCAAACGGGCTATTCAAATGCTCCACATAGTCGGGGAGAGGTTGGAGAGTTAAGACTAAGCTGTACTCCAATTTGGCACATATGCTGTCCCCAATAAATACAAAAGACCCCAGTAAGAAATATGCGTGACTCGCCGCAACACAAAACATCACAAAGTCACGTAATTAATTGCGTGGACTGAAGTTAATCGTGTCCATCGTTGTCACAGTTCTAAACAGGATCAAGATCGTCAGAAACAGTTGGCTCGGCAGAGGTTGGTCACATGGCAGCAGAAAGACCAATCAGAAATGGATAAAGTTAAAGAAGAGCTGAAAAACCTGGAGACTGGAACCAAGCCAGTGCCAGGCTCCAGTGATAACATCGGAGCATTGCAGGTGTGTGGCGCTACCAACTTAGAAGGATTTGATTTTGTGGCCTTTGATTGGCTAAGAGACGACGAGTCTATTTCAAGTTCACGGGAAGTTAAAAACATTTCGAGAGCGTAGGAAACTTAACAAAAATAGTTCGAGTTTGCTAAAAAAGTATTAGAAAGTGAACGGTGGCGAAAATGGTAATGGCAAGCGTTATAGCGCGATCCTCGCGTTTTCGAGTTTTGGGTTTTGATTTCTCTGAAATTTGATAAAATTACAAGGCCAATTTCTTTAGGCATAATTCATACAGCCTTTCGTCCATTGATTAAGAGAGGGTTCGCTGCAGTTGTTTAGCAGATGTTTTGTTTCGATTTCTTCAGAGAATAAGGTGGTATTGTGTGTTTTAAAGTTGTCAGTGACCACTAATATGACATTACCTCGCAGGAAGCGGTGCTGAAAGAGATGGAACGCAAACATTTGTGCGAGATGCTTGTTATGGAACGTTTGATCAGTGAAGAAAAAGAAAGTGACCTCAGAAAGGCCACACAACAACTAAGTAAAGAGCAACAACAGGAAAGGCTATTTGAGTTGAAGGTTTGTACGATCAACCTTTACTACGTACTGTACTAGTTTTTTTTCTGCGGTTTTAGACGTTGAATTAATAATAAGTTGCGAAGATTGCAAACTGCTTCGAAAAATTTATCTGGTGTGCAGTGGTTCTAAGTTATCATCTTGCGTGCTTCGTTTTATGAGGGGTAGTAGGGCACAGTTGGTAAATGCCACGTTTTTCTAAGTTTCTACACTTGCCTTGCCTTATCTCCTTGAGGTTTCATAAAGTCTTAGATGTGCTGATACAAAGATTAGTAGCAAATAGATGGCCTCCAAACTAGAGTGTTGTTAAAAGTGTTATCTTTCGATGCTAGTCTATTTCGCTGTGCTTTTTCAGTCTTTTACAGTTAAACAAGACAGTCAGTAGTTTATATGCAATAAATTTGTACTGTCCGAGTTTCTTTACTGAACTATTTTTAGACAAACTGAACTCAAATTGTGGTAGCGTTTGAGCGTTTCATAACACATATACACCAATAGCATAAACCTTTAAGGGGTTTCAGTGCGTTTTTACATAGATCTTTATCTCACTTGTCTCAATGTTTAACTTGCAAGGAACTGAGAAAGCAGTGGCGAGAGTCTGGGCCAGAGGAAATGACGGAGACCGCTGATGAGCAGGAAGCGATATTGCGGGAGGGCGTTGGCTTGAAGCTTGAACTGAGCCGTGAGGAATTGGGACAGAAGGCTGCAGAGGAAGGAAAGGAACTGGGGCCGGATGACAATGCTGTGGCTCTATTGGCTGCTCTTCAGCAGCATCAGGAACAAGAAGCTGAATATCTGATGCGAGATCTTGCTGTCAAGGTACCGTGAGGATTCCTAATCTTAGAAATTCCTTAGTGTGTGTGGTTCTAACTTTTTAAGTCTGTGGATAAAACCCTAGTGTGTAACCATTCAGATGAAAGCTATTGAGCAGTACTTTCATGTGGTACTGTTTATTATGCTTTATAATATAGATAGGACCCTGGACGCGCTCTGATTGGTCAAAAAGCCATGTTTTCTCTGAGTATAAAACATAGAAATAGCGTGTTTTATTGTTTTGCGCGCGTAAAATTATATTATAAAGCAAATGAAGAAGCCTGAGCCGTGTATTGTACTGTGATAAAATACTCCAGACATTTGAAAACAATTCGAGAAATGTAGGAAAAACGAGCCGCATTCCCCCGTGTTCTCAAATGCCCGTCGTGTTTTATCACAGTGTAATACACGGCTCAGGCTTCTTTATTTGCTAAGTACAAGTAAGGTGGTTCGAATTTGGAGTCTTGATAAAACCCTGAATAAAGCTGAATCGTTCCGACTGAAATCTTAACTTGCCATTCATCTCTTTTGTATGAAAATATTACAATTGATCTTCTAGAATCCCATGGTACTTAAACAACTTCAAAGTGTCCACGCGATGGCTTGCCAAGAGCGCTGGTACGACAACCTGGCTGCCTGTGTACTAGGTCTGAAGAGGGCGCAAGGTCGCTCTGCTGTTGAGGAATCTCCAGAGCAGGAACTTGTAGAGGCCCTGGAACAGAAGTATGACGCCCTGAAGGATAAACTGCTTACAGAAGCGTTGATGAAGCAGATGGGAGACGCCGAGTGGGCGGCGCTTTCCGAGAGGGAGAGACAAGCCAAGCTACTGAAACTTAAGCTGCAAGAGAGGAAGCTGAGACAGGAGGGAAAGTTGGACGAGGCTTCTAGGTCAGAGCGCTATTTTTTGTAGTTTACTTTCGAGTAACGTAGAAGGAGAATAGGCGTGTAAGCATTTTCCCGCCCTTGGATTTTTCGCCCTAGGTTTCGTGTTTTTGCACACTTTCCACTGGTTAGGCGTTTTCCCGCACTTACTTCTTTCCCGCGCTTGCTACGTTTTTTCCCGCGCTTTCCTAGGGTAAGTGTTTTCCGCGCCTGCCACAGACTTCTTGTATTCCAGCGCTTGGACGGGTTTCACGTTTTCCCGCGCTTGTCACGGATATCATGTTTCATGCGCCTGTCATAAGTTGCATATTTTCCCGCGTTAACCACGGGCTATCTACGTTTGTTCGTATTGAGTACTTTTGGGGTTGCTTAAGTTTTAGTGTTACTCCTAAACTTTATCATTCCATAAACAGGTTACTTGGCGAGGGAATGAAACATGATGCAGCCTTGCGAGCTTTAATGGGCGAGTCCAAGGCGCAACAAAAACAGCGCTTGCAGGAACGACTCGAGCAGCTTCGCAAATTAAAACAAGAAGGAGGAAAAGTAGACGAAGGACAGATGGCTGCTCTGGAACAGGTGGAAGCTGAAGGTGTCGATGCAGTGGATACTGAAGTTCTAAATCAACTGATCGAGGAAACCATAACTGATACGGAAGAAGTCACAACCAGCACGCTGCTGAATGATTTATCAGTAAGGCTAACTTTTTCCTGTCTTCCATCCGCCTTCATCTCCTCCTGCCCACCCCCCGCCCCACTCACCTCCCCATCCACACATTTTCCACCCCACTTCCCTTTGTCTGTTCTCTTTTCCCTGTTCCCCTTCTCTCTTCCCCTTTCTCTTTTCACTATGTCCCTTTTCTGCCTTCCCATTGCTCTGTTTTCGTCTTCCCTCTTCTTCTCGCTTTCGTCTTTCTTTTTTCCTGGTGACATCCCCTCTCTCCCTTCTTTTATTTGCTTAGTTTCTTCTCCCCCTTTCCTTGACGCAATTTTCCCTTCCCTCTTTTTCACTTTGTCTCTTTCTCCCTTTCTCCCATCGCTTTCTCCATTCCATAACATTCCCCTTCCCCTTTAACCTCACAATCTTCTTTAAGTCCTCTGTCACCGTAAACTCTCTTTTCACTTTCAGTCCCAATTTGAAGAAGAAAAAGAAGCTCTTCTTCGAGCCCTTCGTGACCAAGACGAGAGATTTGGTAACGAAAGGAAACGCCAGTTGGAACTCGCGAAACTGAGACGAGAACAGCGAAGACTAAAACAGGAAGACAACTTCGATACAGCGGCCATTTTGCTTGGGATAGCCAAGCAAGAACGGGCCGCTAAGGAAGCGAGGTAAGTTATCTGTGCCATCGAAAGTGTTTTGATCAGTTAAGGTTTTGCGCGTGTTTTGTAAATCTGATTTGAAAGTAACGATCATTTACGCGCATTAAACAAGCCTTTATCCTTTGCACAGTAGAGCCTCACTTAACTTTGGAGACCGAATTGTAAGCTACTCTGACATAGATCACAGAGAGTATGATGTTTTAAATAATTTAGGCCTTGCCAGAAGCTACTCACAGCAGGATTTGAACTTATGATCTTCCGGACACCAGTGAAACGATTTCCATAAACCTATGCGAGACTAATTGATAGTTGTAATGTCAAATTGTCTTCATGTTTTCAGATGCTCTTTGTGATACACGATAATCAAAACATTATTTTCCATTACTTTCTAGCTATCAAAAGGACCGAGCTCGCCAAGAGCAGTTAGCTCGTGAGCGTATTGCGGCCATGAAAGCTCGCAGAGCGGCCAAGAAGGAAAAGTCTGATGAAGAAGCTCAGAAGGACCTTGAAGAGAAACTGCTAAAGGAACAGGAAGAAGATAGCGAGATCGACAAGAGAAACGCGCTGGATATGGAACAGGGAGGACTGGCACTATTACAGGAAGCCATCTTGAACGAAGTGGAGAAGAAGCACTCATCAGAACAGGAGGTACGTTTCTGAGGGGAAAGGAGAGGGGCTTACTTTGATGTAGAAATGTGTTTCTGAGGGAAAACGTGTCGAGCTAAGCCCTCAGTTAGGCTTATGATTGTTTGGGAGTGTTTCAGATTAGGGAACCGGGAAGCTTAAGTGGTCTCGAGTGAGGAAGTTAGCCCCTCGCTTCAACTAAATACGTTGTGTTCAGTCGTTAAATAAGTGTCAGACTGTAAAATCGTGACAGTCAGAATCACATACAAGCATTCTAGAGTCGTCAAATTGAGATCAAAATGTTCTGAACAAACTGTAAGGATATGAAATGCTAAGGAAGGCAGAGCTGCAGTCTGAGATTACAATCAGAACAAAATGTTTTATTCAAAGAGAAAAGGGATGCCGAAGATGTTTTCTGAAAGACTAGTTAATGTTTATGGTTGCTACGATTACCGAGACTCAATCTCTCTTCAAGACTGATCAATATGTTATTTTCTCTATACAATATCGACATAGTCAAACAGGCACGTAATGAGAATAACAAAACTCAACCAGGGGTAATCTTCTTGATGAACACACTAATTCTCAGAACTAGCATTGAGCTGATGTATAAAAATACGTAAGGAAAATTTATATTTCCATCTGTTTGTAAAGGCACTCACAGATCTGCTGGCGAAAGCTGAAGCGGATCAGGAAGCCTTGGCCGCGGCGAGGTACTTAAGCGAAAGTGAACGGCAAGACCGAGTGGGTCACATAGCAACCGAGAGGAAAGCCTGGAGAATGGACGCCGTCAGGGGCGCCATGCAAGCGATACCTGATGATCTACAGACAGAGGTTGTTTATTGTTTTTTTTGTTGCTGTTGTTGACTGGTCGTTTAAGCGTCGTCCAAACTTCGCCTGGGAAATTTGAAAGAGACGTCTATACTAGCCTGCAGAGAAATCGAAAATTTTTGGCGTTTTTTAGGCGCAAAAAACTTATGCCGTACTCGAAAAACGCATCAAATGCTTTCCGTTCACACTACGCCGGAAAATTTTGAAAACGCAGCAATCAGTCACCGGTGGGAGAAAAAGCTTGAGTGCACTCTTGTTGGTTAGGGCTATTTACTTGATTATTATTCATCAATTTTGAAAACCACCGTTTTCAAAATGTTTACCGTCCATACTAAAACGGAAAACCGGCTTTTTCAAATTCCTCCAGTTTGGAGAGCGTTTTCGAAATTTAGTGTGGTCGGTACGCCTAGCGGTAGAAATAAAGCTGTGTTTTTTAACTTCTCCGGCCGGCGCTGTTTTGACGGGGCTTTAGACAGATGTTCAAATGTTTGAAGTTTGGTTCTGATTGTTTTGAATTGCGTAAAACTTGAGCAGACACTGCGGGAAACACGAGTTTATCTCCGGGTAAACTCGTCACCTAATAAGTAGACAACATCTTTTCTTCCATCTTAGCTCGCAACTCAGACAGTAGAACAAAATCAATTCAAATCAAATGACGTCAAATATCTTTTTTGTACGTCGCGTGGACTCACTTCTTTACGGCAGTTTAAATTACTACCGGAAGATTGACTCTAACGCTACGTGAGAGACTACCATGCTTACATTTTATTTTGGGTTCAAATAAATTCCACAGGAAGAAAAGAAGATGAACGCAACTCGCATCGCCGAAACCCGAGCAAGGCACATGAAATTTCTCTCAGATGCGCTGGTTCTTCAAATAGAGATGAAAAGAGCGCAGCTACTATCGAACGGGGTTGACGAAGACAAACTTCAAGATGAAATCTCTGTTCTTCTCATGGCTGATCTTCAAGAAAAACAATCGACAGAAAGCAACGCAGTGGCAAATGTTCTGAGCGACAAGGTCAGTCAAGTTGAAATGAGACCCGCGCGAAAAAGGCGGGAAAATTCCGTACACGATTCCATATTTGGAAACGGTTTGCTCGAGTTTGCTCTTTTTGCATTCCTGTAATTTCTTTTATGACGGTTTTAAATTGACCTTAATCTTCGCCACTCTTATCCTTGTTGCCCCTTTGTAGTTTGTTTTTACGTATTAGCTGTTACTCTCGCTTACTAAATCGTTGTTTGAAGCTTTCTTTTTACTTTTCATGTTGAAGATAATTTCGTGCAATCAAATGGCATCACTTTGAACACAGTTCGCCAATATTCTGTTTGGTTTCACAGGACGAGACTGTGCTGGCGCGTGTCAGAACAGACCAACGCATGACACGCCGGGAAGGATGGATGGACAACTTAGCGGCCACTTTAATGGGTTCCCGTCCCGTGAGAAAAAGAAGTTCTACTATGACGGTAAGATAAGTATGGACCAACATCGAAATTCTTCCTACTATTTCTCATGGACTTAATGTAACACTCCCTTCCTCGTCCGAGTTTCCCTGTACCTATTGTAGCTTATGGGTTGAACTGCCAGTTTTTTTTCCCACATTCATGAGAACTAAGTTATTATAAATCCTATTCATTGTTTCTTGTTCGAGAATAATACTTAGAAAGGCCCCACATTAAGACATCTGTGATATGGAGAAAACATATGATGGTCATTTTTCAGGGCTCGAAATTAACGCTCGCAAACTCGCAAAATGCGAGTTATTTTGATAATCTGCGAGTAAGAAAAATATCAACTAGCAACCGTTTGCGAGTTACAATCAAGCAGATCTCCTAAACATTTGGAAATAATTTGCTGGTGGTCTCACCAGTTTCCTAGTGGAAGAAAATCTTACTGGCAAAACTCGTTGCAAGTGGATTAAAAAGTTAACTTCGAGCCCTGGTTTTTGAGAGACTTCATCGATAATAGACCTCTTTAGCTTGGGCGGTTTGTTTTCCTATTGTAGAACACGTGGTATTCTCTGGAAAATTTTTCTTTTGTCCATCTTAAAATTATTCATTCATATACACGGGACTATTTGAAAATTTGAAAGCAAGAATTCTCAAGAGTATCATCACGTGGTCTACAATGGGAAAACAAACCGCCCAAGCTAAAGAGGCCGGTCTATTCAAGGACATACCTTCCGTTTTTCACAGCCATCTTCCGCGATGTCAAACGTGGCTGAAGGAGACGAAGAGGAAGCTCGTTTGGAGGAAGAACAGGAGACCAAGCTAGCAGAGATGGAAGCTGAGATGGAAAAAGAGAAAGAAGCTCGAAAGCTAGCCGGTGCCTCGGAAGAGGAAATACAGAAAGCACTTGAGTTGTTACAAAGGCAACATGATGCAAAGAGAAAGGTAAAGCTTTCAGACCCAGGCTAAAAGTGCTCCGCGGTTGTCGCAGTTTCCAGTTGTTTTCCCGCCATGATATACACATACACAACGGATCTTAAGCTCCCAGCTGTTTTCCCGTCAAAAGTGCGCCGCGTTACTTAAAGCTTTTAGTTTTTTCCCGCCAATTGTGCGAATCCGTCGCTGTTCTCGTCGTTTCTTTTACACGAAAGCTTGGCAAATTGCAGTCCACTTCCATCTTCAGCATCGTCTGTCATCCTTAGTTGCTATTGCAGTGGCACCCTGCTATAACGAACCCCGCTATAACGAAGACCCCGTTATAACGAGCAACATTTGAAAGCCCGGCAGAATTACAGTAAAATATATGGAAACGAACCCCGCTATAACGAATCGACTTCGACGGTCCCAACGCACCATTTACCCCGCTATAACGAATATTCTGTCCTGTCGCTCGCAGTCAGCGAAAAACGACATGATGATACAAATTGTTGACAAGCCAAACACGACTCCTATTGTTCAAGAAAGGGAAACTATGACCTTCAAAGTTTTGCTTTATTTAAATGTAGCTGTTCGCGCGTAAGTTTGTAGACTGTTTTGCGTGGTGTATATCCCATTGTTCAGCTTGGTTCAGCTTGGTTACCCCACTATAACGAATGTTTTTGTTGTTAACCAGATATTTGGTTATAACAGGGTCTTCGTTATAACCAAGACCCCGCTACAACGAACATATTTTTTCGGTACCGTGCCGCTGTATATATGTTCCTGGCATTTATTGAGGAATATTTTATAAAATATAACCGTTATTTGGGTTATCCTGCGATCTAGTTGTGTTTTGAGCTTCTCAAAATTATGTCCGTTTGACTATCTGTGTTCATTTTCTTCAGGCAATGGCGGACGCTGTGGAAAGGCAGCGCCAAATGACGCGGCAGAGACTGGAAGCGAAGAGAAGGAAGAGAGAGGAACAACAATACGAAGAAGACATGGCTGCCTCCATTGTGACAATGGCGGAGAAACAGTTTGCGCTCATCCGAGAGAAGACAATGCTGAGGAGAGAAGGACAAAAAGACACTGTAAGTGTGGAATGGCTATTGAAACAAGAAAATTCTCTGATGAATTAGTGATGTATTCCACTTTTTGTTTAGCAAAACAGAATCAAATTCACACTCGCAGTTCTTTCAAAAATGCGAAAATGGCGAATACAAAGCCTTCAAAATAAATTACATTTATGACCTAGAATTATGCAGTTTTATTCTTTGGTATTATTTTATCGGCAGCTAAATAGACCCTTTGCATAAATGGCGGCTTAATTTGAATAGCAATACTTGGTACATCCTTAGCCTCACATTCATGTTTCAAGACAAAGGAAATTTCACATGAATATGAGGCTAAGGATGTATCAAGTATTGTTATTCAAATTTAGGCGCCATTTATGCAAAGGGTCTATGTTATGTAAAGACAACTGTGAACGCCAAAGCAAACCATGGAAAATCCACTGCGTCATTCAAACTGTCCTTACATGTAAAACCCGGAGTTTGTTTATCTCCCGTTGTTATTGAAGTGGACGAGAAAGATATGTAACAAGATGCACAAGCTAAGCGCCCAGCCATTCTACTGTCTGGTTAAGAGTTCAAATGATGTTCTTGTTTCTGTTTCCGTTGTAGTTTGCGTGAACTCTCCCACAAGTAATATAAGAGCCTGAGGTTAAGCACTAAATGACTGGCTCTAAGGGAAACAGTGAGTTCTGTTTCCCCAGACCCTCAATGTTCCTCGAGGCGAAGCCGAGGGGAACATTGAGGTTGAGGGAAAACAAGGGGGCCAGGCAGTAAGTGTTTTGTGATACCTCTCAACTCAAAAATAGAAAAAAAAAAAACTGCGAAGAAATCGTTTACTTGACGCCGGCTGGCTCACAAATTTGCCGCGCTTTTAAGAAGCTCGTCCTGATCACGTGCGAGTCGAAAGTTGTTGTTGTTTCCCTAAAGAGTTAGTGAGTTTTATTTGTCGCGGGGACTTAGCAAGTTTTGCCCCACTACATGTGACACGTTCTCTTCCAAGCGGAAAACGTATTTGAGTTGGGAGGTATAACAACATATACAAAATTATGATTTAGTTTATTGGCACTAGATAACCGTTCTAATGCTGCTTGTGTTCTGTGACAGCTAAATGAACGATTGGCGCGTAGACGAGCGGAACGAGAGAAGAAAAAAGCAGAGGAAGAAGAGGCTAGAAAGAAGCAAGAGGAGGAAGAGGAA
>JAHPZR010053885.1:0-15654 GCA_019787425.1 Platygyra sinensis | reverse complement strand
ATTTCTCTTTTTTACCCGAAATAGGCAAGCCCCTCCCCTAGATCTGCCACTGGGGGGGGGGGGGGGGGGGATCTAGGCACAATGCAAAAAGAGTGCAAGGTGTTCGTATCTCATAGAAATAGAGCAAGGGAGGCTGCAGTAAACCAGAGTCAAATTTGGGCTAGAGTCAAATCAGAACTATACATACTTTAACTACAACTTTTGCTGCTCCATGTTGTATCTAGCTGCACTTTCATTTGCTCAGTTGTAGCCAGTACCATTCTGGTGCTGGCTTTGCCTCAAAGTCAGTGAGTATTGTAGCATAATAATTTTAGAATGCTCCTTGTCACACTATGTATGCATATAGAGCTTAAAAATTACTTGTTGCAGCTAGCCTTTTTCTTATGGGTGACTTGGTAACTTTATTCAGGTTGTGACTTGGGCTCTGAGTTGATTGACTCACTTAGCAGATTAACTTGTGCCAGCTGTCTTTGTCATGGCACAGTGAACCCTTTGAAGAATTTTGTTGGCTTGAATCTCAAACAGTACCCTCTTACTTCGATGTCTTTGATGATACAGTCAGACTGTATCATCAAGGAGAAGGAGTCTTCAATAATTTCGAACTACTCAAACATTGTATTTGCTCTATATATTGTCTTTTTTGCTTGCGGTTATGACCTTGGCTTACCCCTGCCAATTGTGCTTGACTCTCTTCTAAATTACTTTAGGAAAATAATTTGAAACAGTCTGTAAGCAATTTCTGTCTTTTTGATGAAGAAGAGAGCAAGTTTTTTTTTATTTTTCATAGAGCAAGGATTCTTTGCTAGTTGTTGTAAACCCCTGTCCCTAACTGGGCCGGGTTGTTCGAAAGCCAGTTAATGTTAACCCAGGATCAAACGTTGACTGAGGCATTTTTTTTGTTGCTTAAAAATGTTTTTCACCTCCAACGTTTGGTGTAGTTTGAGATTACTACAGCTTAAAACTGAAGGGCAAACAATATAAAGAGATTACCTAACCAAAAACTTACAAAACTGAATCAAAATTCTTGTTAACCCTGGGTTAGCTTAATCGGGCTTTGAACAACCCAGCCCAGAATTTGAGCCAGAGTCAAAACTAAGCCCATGTCAAATCTGAGCGAGAGTAGAATGAGAGTTACAGGGTTCGTACAGGTCATGGAAAACCTGGAAAGTCATGGAATTTTACAATTTCATTTTCCAGGCCTGGAAAGTCCTGAAATTTAGGTGTAGGTCATGGAAAGTCATGGAAATCAGTATGTTTTCTATGAATGAAAGGCATTAAGATCCAAAGTTGAAAAATTAACTGGCAAGTCCAAAAATCAAATGTAATTTCAGCTGAATAAATGATTGTTTTGACACTACTGCCGGAGGGAAATAGCTTAACTTAGGTCATGGAATATTTCAAAAAGTCATGGAAAAAGTCATGGAAAGTCATGGAATTTTTACAGGTCATAAGTGTACGAACCCTGAGTTAGCCTGCAAAGGTAGATGTATTTCCGGCTGTCGCATGTCTCCACCAAAAGTAATGTCTGCGAACCTCAGCCAGGAAATGATTTCTGTGATGTAATGACTTAATTTGTTTCTCTTTGGCCAATCAGATTCCATGATAAAATGAAACTTGATTGCTCCTTGCAGTGAATATCTTGGGCATTAGTTCTGGGGTTACTTGGCTTAAAATTCCTATGTCACAAAAATCATTTCCTGGCTCTTGTTCGAAGACACTATTTTCGGCAGAGACTAGTGACAGCCGGAAATGGTCTGCATTCGCAGGCTAAATGAGAGTCACCCATTGGCACCTTAAAGTTCATCTAACCTCAAATATTATTTTTCGCTTAAATAAATCTTTGCACCTGTTGGAAAGACACTGTTCCTTTTTAAACTAAATCTTGACTTTTTACAGGCTGTAAAAGCTACGAAATCAAGCCATTGTCTGTTCCATGACCGAGCTCGTAAGGAGCATCTATTCCTAGTTTGACATCACAGACGGATTTGCATCGTAGTTAGTCTTTGTAAACATGCCAAAGCGGGAATAGACCCATACTCCTTACTTGCTCGGTTGTGGACCAGATGATGGCCAGTTTTCGTAACTTTTACAGCCTGCAAAAAGTCAAGGTTAAGTTTAAAAAGGGGCAAAAAGGTGCAATGTGTTTCAACCAGGTGCAAAGATTTATTTAAGTGAAAAAAATATTTTGGGGTTAGGTTCACTTTAACAATGAATATCACCACTATGGGTTGCTACAGGATAGTTCCGTTTTCTGGTTTGCTTGTTGTTAACTCCATTCTGGTTTGCCTGGGGTTAGTTTTCATTTCGGTTACTTAGGGCAACTTGTTATATACATTTTTAGTATAATGCGTGTAATTACAGAGATATGTTTCCTGCAATTGGCAATATTATCTTATCTTGCAATAATCACACACAGAAGAAAGAAGAATAAAATTATGGGGAAAAAAAATAGGTCACCATGCATGCTATTTTTCCTCTTTTAAGCCTTCATTTACCTCTCCCTGTTGATGACGAATTTGCTGATGAATCCCTATGGTGTCAGCCCTAGCACCACCCCCACCCGAGGCCTTCATGGGCCAGCCCACAATATCCCACCCTAGCAAAGTTGTGTTGGGAACTGGGGCTGAGTGTGATATGATTCACAATTCCTGGAACTTTTATTGGCGGCCATCTTGGGATGGGGCGGGGGGGGGGGGGGGTGGTTGGGAGTACTGGGACCCCTCTATATACTACTAACATTCATATGAAAAAAAGTTTAATTTGGATGTGAAAGGATGGGCATGAATACTCACATTGAGACAGAGGCTAAAATTTATCCAGAAATGGCCTATTAAATGTGCAGAAGCCACCTTCCTTACAATTCATCTGCTACAAATGTAGCAGAAAAATGTCATAAATAAATTTATTTTACATGGAGAAACACTTGGCCCAAAAGCTAGTTTGCAGGTTTCCAGGAAAATACATCATGATACGAAAAAAGGAAAAATACCGGTACAGAAATCTATTTCAATGAGATATATCTACATCTTATCAGGTGTCCTACATTTGTGCAATTTCACACCGATTTTTCAAATTATTCAGAGGTGCATTTGTGGTGTTATTGCATTGGCCAAGTGATTTAACCCACATAAATGGAACAAGTCTAAACCTCTGCAGTGAAACTACTTGCCTGCAGGATGAGGTTCCACTTGACTCTTGAACATTTTGTGAACATGGAAAATATGGTCAGTTTGATAACATTGACAAACCATTCAAATATTAAATCCACAAACTTACTTTCGCTTTGGACCCCAGGAGGTCATTACAACTGGTACATGATCAGTATGACAAAAAGAACAGTTGTAAATTTTGTTAGGCATTTAGAACACAGTGGGAAAGATAGTAATATGTTATTTAGTGACGAAAGCTACTCAGAGAAAAATGACGAGGAGTACACTCAAAAGACATTTTATGAGAAACTTGCATGACTGATTTAAGCAATAGAGCACTTTTTCCGTGTAATCATAGCCTCATCTAAACAAGAGGAGGGTTGGGAGAATTCGAGACAGCTATGCAAACCTGAGACATAGTCAAGGGTTTGCATAACTATTGAGAATTCTCCCAACCCTTAAAGTCTTAAGATGTGGCTCTGTAAACACAGAAAAAGTGCTCTATTGCTTTTATAAAATAATTCTTAAAAGTACATGCAAATCTGAAACGTCACAACCGTGTTTACATACTCTCATCTAAACACACCTATCGACCAATGAGAGTGCACACAGTGGTGCAGTTATTTTATAACTAAAAAATGTAATTATGTATGTAATTTGTTTATTTACCCATGGACCAAGGAGTTCACAAGAATCGATCATTCCAGAATCAAATTGGAATTTGGAAATGGTTTTTGAAGAGAGGGGAAACCAGAGTACCCAGAGAAAAGAACCAACAGTCTCCCGTCCCCGGGGGGTTATCAAAGTCTAACAGGGGAAAGCTCGCCCCGAAGACCAACCCCTTACCCTTTTATATAACATTTTGCCAGAAAAGGTACCCCTTTTATATACCTTTTATTGGAAATAGGTACCCCTTTCACATGCCTACTTTAAGAAGTCTGTTTACATTTTCATGTATTGCTTAATAAATAAACTGATACGGCCATAAGGGGCATCTGATCGAAATATTATAATTAAAGGCCCTTTAAAATACCTAATTGACCGATTTCCCTACCCTTTTATATACCTCAAATTGTGAAATCCATCCACATATAGGATATTTTAAGGAGTACCCCCCCCCCCCCCAAGCCCAGGCCGACAGCACTCTTGCCAAATATCATGCCAGAGGCCTGTTTTATGAAAGCCCCGGAAAATTTTCAGGCCTGCAAACCCATTTTTAGTTCATCAGTATCTAAAATGGAGAAGGTATGTATATACTCCTGAAATGTCTTGTATGAAGGGAACCTCTGTCATAAGAATAATTATGTGAATAGAACAGCTCTGTAATCATAAGTTCAAGATTTTGCTATGGCTTTACAGGCCCAAGTTCTAAATGCACCCCAGGTCTGGGAATTGAACCCAGACACATTGGTGCCAGACAAGCACTCTCAACACCTTGCCATCCCCAACTTCGCTCCCAGGGTCTCTCCTCGCTTGCCCCACCAGGGGGCGGTAAGAATGAGAGGCCCTGGGGGAAAGAAGGTTGCTCAGCATCCCTGCTCCCCCCAAATTAATAATATTCTGCCTCAAAGATCGGAACATTATTTCTTTCATTTATTGGGAAGTGCAAGGGTTGTGGAGAAAACCAGAAAAAGTGAAAAGGATTATTTTCACTCTGAAAACGCATCAAAATGCTTCTGTCCATACTACACTGCGACAACATTTGAAAAACACAACAATTGCCTAGCCACTGAAAAGCTTAAGTGCATCATCAAGGGTTACTCAAATGCATTATCAAGACCATTATTTTTGAAAAACCTCTCTTTTCCAAAATGTGTTCCATTCATGCTAAGACGGCAAGACCAGTGTTTTTCAAATTCCTTTGGGTTTGTAACGCATTTTTTCAAAAGTCCCATTTTTGGTCCAGATTTACTGTGAATGGTAGCGCCTATCCTAAATAAAGCTCTGTGATTCAAATTTCTCAGGCCATAGTGTGAATGGGTGCCTTAGTAAGATAGGGACAATTCTAGATCAGCAGTACTCTAAATTTAATGCTACTGTGATGCAATTCATAGAAAAAAATGTTTGACTTCTAATTCCAAGACAAATGAATCATAACAAATTATGAAGATGACCATGACAATGGATGGCCATGATAATCAATGATGATGATGATGATGTTGACGACAACCATGATGATGACAACAGTAATATCAATATAGAAAAACTGCAGCAATACTCTCTGATTTACTTTTAATTATTGCATCAATTTGGATATTGTTGTAGTTCCAGAAAATATCCATGCCTTCCACACAGAAGGGATTTTTTCCAAGACTCCCTTCCCTGCCAAATTCCAATTAAGCTTCATACATCTCTTTAAAGTTTCTGGACTCAGAGAGCCGCACCCCCCTCTCCACCCAGGAAATTCCAATCCATTCTGTGGTTTGTATGGAATTTTTCTGGAACAGCACATCCCCAAATCTGGAGCCTAATTAATTTTAACACAAATCCTTTCAGGAAATTCCAACCAAATGTACTTTAAAAATGACAATGTTCTCCTCACACCTCATAGAGAAAAAAAATTAATTGTATTAACAGGATCCCTACTCTATGTTCAAACATTAAAAAGTGAAGTTTTATTGTCTGCTGTGAACATGGTTGAATTTTGCATAACCTCTATATTTCTATGCAGTAAATCCCTCTCAAGTGAAGAACAATGTACTCAGTTCATTTTCAGAAATCTGAATTTTTCATTCTCTGTTTCAAACTTCCATGATCCATTATTAATAATGGCTTTTGAAATACATAAGCAAGTAATTAAAAACCTACTGATGTAATGTCCCAACATTTTGGAGACCCCAAGGCGACATTATCAAGGTATGCTAAGGGTGTAATGTGATTGCTGAAACATTGGGAGGTTTCACTTGCTTATGTATTTCAAAAGCAGTTATTAATAAGGATTGGAATATATTACTATTTTGAACTACTGTACTCTTTGCCAGAAGAGAGGAAGTTTGAAATGTAGAGTCAAATTTCAATGATAAACGTCATGTTTTGGTTCACTTGGCGGGGTCTAACCATAAATATCCTACTACATTAAAATTTTACAAAATCATGAATGACAATCAATTTTAAACTGACACTCACTAAGTTAAACCTGCAAATCAAAATTTGCAGAGTGATCTGTGCTAAGCCTTTCAAAACTACAACCCAAGCATTTTGAGATAACCAGCACCTCCTAGAATGAAACTCCATGGCAGAAACTCCGATTGGGTGAAAGAGTTCAATATATTTTTCTTGTTGTTGGCTATGGAAGACAAAATTTGCAGATGCACATGGAGAATGTCTTAACAACCAAGAATTGCTAATGAAAACTGTCTAAAAGAACTGAAAAAGGAACTACATTATGACACAGAGAAAGTGCAAAACGTCATTGAAGAGAATGGAGTGACCTCCACCTCCAATGGCAAACTAAGTGAGCTTGAACGCCCATGAGCAGTGGTGTGATAGCAACAGGAGGCTCAGCAAGGGATGACCCTTCGAGGTACTTTATTTTGGAACATATCCCGTGCCTGCTTCATTTGGCACCTGCCACCAGCCAGCCACACAGGAATGCCTAGTGCTGACAATAAAGCAGATGGACAAACGTCTCCATCTCTTTATTTTCTCTGTAATCATGTTAATTTTGTCAGCTCTGCGGTTTTTCACATTATCCAGGTCCAGTTCTCTCTTCCTCGTTATGTTTCCTGACCTGTATTACAAACAGAAAATAGCAGATTAGAAGTATGATTAAGCTGACTCAGGTTTAGCAAGAATTTTGATCTCTGAATCAGTTTTGTAACTTTCCTGTGTCTTTCTGTTTAAAATTATTGTTTGCCCTTCAGTTCTGTATTTGAATAATCCCAAACTACACAAAACAGAAGAGGGAAAACAATTTTCAACAACAACAAAAATTAATACTTCAGTCAACTTTTAATCCTGGGTTAGTATTACTCGAACAACCTGGCCCAGGTCTCAGTAACTTGCGATCTTCTGGTGCTGCCATCTTAGATTTTTTCATTGCTACAACTGCTCTTAAGGTGGCTGAACACAGTTTTTTGATACCTCTGTTTGAATTCATTTACCTTTGCTCCTAAAACCCTTGATCCTTTGGTCGCCAAAAAATGGCAGCAAGCAAGTTAACAAACACAAACTTCAACTTTTTGATAATTAAACTGTCGTATGTGCCATTGCCATGGCAACATGATTAATTATAAACAGGCGTTTTAAAATCGGTTTTGTTTATTTGCAGAAAATCTAGTCATTAGATTTTCTTTATAATTTGCATGCAAACAAGCTTGCAACGATACTCACCTGTTAGCACTATTTTAATAATAATTTAAAGTGCCTATGAAGTAAAAAATAATTGCTACTTATTTGAAAGGCCTTTCAAAGTATAGAAGAATGGCGTTTTTCTTTATAGAATATGTTTCTTCGTTTTAGAGATATTTACGTTTTTGTGAGTAAAGTGATGACGTCATAGGTGGTTTCACTAAAACAGTACAACACTCAATGAAAAATATCTCTAGAAATATTAAAGCAGTGTTCTTCAAACTTGGCATCAGGACTGTGCATCACAAAAGAAGAAAAATGACACCTGTCGTTGTGTTGCCATGGCAACAGTTTTGCCGCTGGTCCTGTTTTAATTGAGACTAAAATTTCCAGATTTTATCCTAAACAAAGATCATCCACTCACAACAACCTAGTGGGGATAGTTAGGCAATATGGGAATCATTTCTGTGCCGAGCTAGACCCCTTGTCCCACTTTAAAAGATTGCAAATGGGGATATTTGGTTTTTCACAGAAAGGGACTGAAGCCGAGAGTGTTGCCATGGCAACAACATAGTAGGTGTCATTCTGTTTCTTTTGTAATGTACGTTTCTGGTGCCAAGTTTGAAGAAAACTGCTCCAATATTTCTGGAGATATTCTTGATTGAGTGTTCTACTGTTTTAGTGGAACCACCTATGACGTCATCACTTTCCTCATTTGCATAATACAAAAACGTAAATATCTCTAAAAATAAAAAAGATATTATCAAAAGGAAAACGCAATTCTTCTTTACTTTGAAAAGCCTTTCAAATAAGCAGCAATTATTTTTTACTTCATAGGCACTTTAACAAACAGATCTTTAATTATCCCTCGTTGAAGGTTGAAAATTGTTTATTCCACTCTTCTGTTTTGTGTAGTTTGGGATTATTCAAATACAGAACTGAAGGGCAAACAATAATTTTAAACAGAAAGACACAGGAAAGTTACAAAACTGATTCAGAGATCAAAATTCTTGCTAAACCTGAGTCAGCTTAATCATACTTCTAATCTGCTATTTTCTGTTTGTAATACAGGTCAGGAAACATAACGAGGAAGAGAGAACTGGACCTGGATAATGTGAAAAACCGCAGAGCTGACAAAATTAACATGATTACAGAGAAAATAAAGAGATGGAGACGTTTGTCCATCTGCTTTATTGTCAGCACTAGGCATTCCTGTGTGGCTGGCTGGTGGCAGGTGCCAAATGAAGCAGGCACGGGATATGTTCCAAAATAAAGTACCTCGAAGGGTCATCCCTTGCTGAGCCTCCTGTTGCTATCACACCACTGCTCATGGGCGTTCAAGCTCACTTAGTTTGCCATTGGAAGTGGAGGTCACTCCATTCTCTTCAATGACGTTTTGCACTTTCTCTGTGTCATAATGTAGTTTCCTTTTTCAGTTCTTTTAGACAGTTTTCATTAGCAATTCTTGGTTGTTAAGACATTCTCCATGTGCATCTGCAAATTTTGTCTTCCATAGCCAACAACAAGAAAAATATATTGAACTCTTTCACCCAATCGGAGTTTCTGCCATGGAGTTTCATTCTAGGAGGTGCTGGTTATCTCAAAATGCTTGGGTTGTAGTTTTGAAAGGTTTAGCACAGATCACTCTGCAAATTTTGATTTGCAGGTTAAACTTAGTGAGTGTCAGTTTAAAATTGATTGTCATTCATGATTTTGTAAAATTTTAATGTAGTAGGATATTTATGGTTAGACCCCGCCAAGTGAACCAAAACATGACGTTTATCATTGAAATTTGACTCTACATTTCAAACTTCCTCTCTTCTGGCAAAGAGTACAGTAGTTCAAAATAGTAATATATTCCAATCCTTATTAATAATGCTTTTGAAATAAATAAGCAAGTGAAACCTCCCAATGTTTCGCAATCATTACACCCTTAGCATACCTTGATAATGTCGCATTGGGGTCTCCAAAATGTTGGGACATTACATCAGTAGGTTTTAATTACTTGCTTATGTATTTCAAAAGCCATTATTAATAAGGATCATGGAAGTTTGAAACAGAGAATGAAAAATTCAGATTTCTGAAAATGAACTGAGTACATTGTTCTTCACTTGAGAGGGATTTACTGCATAGAAATATAGAGGTTATGCAAATTCAACCAATGTTCACAGCAGACAACAAAACTTCACTTTTTAATGTTTGAACATAGAGTAGGGATCCTGTTAATACAATTAATTTTTTTTCTCTATGAGGTGTGAGGAGAACATTGTCATTTTTTAAAGTACATTTGGTGGAATTTCTGAAAGGATTTGTGTTAAATTAATTAGGCTCCAGATTTGGGGATGTGCTGTTCCAGAAAAATTCCATACAAACCACAGAATGGATTGGAATTTCCTGGGTGGAGAGGGGGGGTGGGCTCTCTAGAGTCCAGAAACTTTAAAGAGATGTATGAAGCTTAATTGGAATTTGGCAGGGAAGGGAGTCTTGGAAAAAATCCCTTCTGTGTGGAAGGCATGGATATTTTCTGGAACTACACAATATCCAAATTGATGCAATAATTAAAGTAAATCAGAGAGTATTGCTGACAGTTTTCTATATTGATATTACTGTTGTCATCATCATGGTTGTCGTCAACATCATCATCATCATCATTGATATCATGGCCATCATTGTCATGGTCATCTCATATTTGTTATGATTCATTTGTCTTGGAATTAGAAGTCAACATTTTTTCTATTAATTGCATCACAGTAGCATTAATTTAGAGTACTGCTGATCTAGAATTGTCCCTATCTTAATAAGGCACCCATTCACACTATGCCTGAGAATTTGAATACACAGCTTTATTTAGATAGGCCTACCATCACAGTAATCTGGACCAAAAATGGGACCTTTGAAAAAATGCTTTACAAACCAAAGGAATTTGAAAACACTGTCTTCCGTCTTAGCATGAATGGAAAACATTTTGAAAAGAGAGGTTTTCAAAATAATGTCTTGATAATCATTTGAGTAACCTTGAGGATCACTTAAGCTTTTCAGTGGCTAGCAATTGTTGTGTTTTCAAATTTGTCCAGTGTCGTATGGACAGGAAACATTTGGATGCGTTTTTCGAGTGAACAATATCCTTTTCATTTATTCTGGTTTGCTTGTCCACAACCCTCACTTCCAAATACATGAAAAATAATGTTTACGATCTTGAGCAATAATATTATTATTTGGGGAGCAGGGGATGCTGAGGCAACCTTCTTCCAGGGCCCTCTCATCTTAACCGCGCGCCTGGGTGCAAGCGAGGAGAGACCCTGGGAACGAAGTTGGGATTGGGCAAGGTGTTGAGAGTGCTTTGTCCTGGCACCAATGTGTCCTGGGTTCCATTCCCAGACCTGGGAGTGCTTTAGAACGTGGGCCTGTAAGCCATAGCAAAATCTTGAACTTATGAATTACAGGAGCTGTTCTATTCACATCAATTATTCTTATGACCAGAGGGTTCCTTACATACAAGACATTTACAGGAGGTATATACATACCTTCTCCATTTTGAGTATACTGGATGGAACTACAAAATGGGTGTTGCCGGGCCTGAAAATTTTCCGGGGCATTTCATAAAACTAGGGCCTTCTGGCATGATATTTGGCAAGAGTTGCTGGCGGCCTGGGCTTGGGGGGGGGGGGGTCCTACCTAAACATATCCTATACTGTGGATGGCTTTCACAATTTGAGGTAATATACACGGGTAGGGAAATCGGTCAATTAGGTATTTTACTAAAAGGGCCTTTAATTATAATATTTCGATCAACGATGCCGCCTTATATTGGCCGTATCAGTTTATTTATTCAGGCAATACATGAAATGTAAACCGACTTCTTAACAGTAGGCATGTGAAGGGGTAGCTATTTCCAATAAAAGGATATATAAAGGGGTATCCTTGTCTTGGCATCGAAAGATGTTATATAAAATGGTGAAGGGGTTGGTCATTCCGGGGCGAGCTTTCCCCTGTTAGACTTTGATAACCCCCGCGGGGACGTGAGACTTGTTGGTTCTTTTCACTCTGGGTACGTCCTGGTTTCCCCTCTCTCAAAAACGCATTTGCCAAATTCCAATTTGATTCTGGAATGATCGGGGGGGGGGGGGAGGGAATCGTGTGAACATCCTTGGTCCATGGGTAAATAACAAATTACATAGCATAATTACATTTTTTAGTTATCAAATAACTGTCACGACTGTGTGGCACTCTCAATTTGGTCGCTAGGTGTGTTTAGATGAGAGTAATGTAAACGCACGGTTTGTGACGTTTCGAGATTTGGCATGTAGCTTTTAAGAATTATTTTATAAAAGGCAATAGAGCACTTTTTCTGTGTTTACAGAGGCCACATCTTAAGACTTTAAGGGTTGGGAGAGATTCTCAATAGTTATGCCAACCCTTGACTATGTCTCAGGTTTTGCATCGACTGTTCTCGAATTCTCCAAGCCCTACCTCTTTGTTTAGATGAGGCTATGATTACACGGAAAAAGTGCTATCTATTGCTTAAATCAGTCATGCAAGGTTTCTGATAAAATGTCTTTTGAGTGTACTCCTCGTCATGTTTCTCGTGAGTAGGCTTTCGTCACTAAATACAATATTACTATCTTTCCCCACTGTTGTTTTCTAAATGCCTAACAAATATTAATTAAGCAACCTGTTCTTTTTGTCATACTGATCATGTATCCAGTTGTAAATGACGCGCCTGGGGTCCAAAGAAGCGAAAGTGAAGTTTGTGTGATTTTAATATTTTGCATGGTTTGTCAATGTTATCAAACTGGACGTCATATTTATCCATGTTCACAAAATGTTCAAGAGTCTCAAGTGGAACCTCATCCTGCAGGGGCAAGTAGTTTCACGTGCAGAGGTTTAAGACTTGTTCCATTTATGTTGGGTTAAATCACTTGCCACTGCACATAACACCACAAAATGCACCTCTGACTAATTTGAAAAAATCGGTGTGAAATTGCACAAATGTAGGACACCTTGTATAAGCTGTAGCATCTTCTCATTGAAATAGATTTCTGTACCGGTATTTTTCCTTTTTTTTTCGTATCATGATGCATATTTTCCTGGAACCTGCAAACTAGCTTTTGGGACCAAGTGTTTCTCCCATGTAAAATAAATTTTATTTATGACATTTTTCTGCTACATTTTGTAGGCAGATGAATTGTACAAGGAAGGTGGCTTCTGCCCATGTTATTAGGGGTAGGCCCATTTCTGGAATTAAAGTTTGAGTCCTCTGTCTCAATGTGAGTATTCATCGCCCAGCCTTTCACATCCAAATTAAGACTTTTGTTCATATGACTGTTAGTAGTATATATAGAGGTGTCCCAGTACTCCCTAGACCACCCCGCCCCCCCGCCCCGCCCCATCCCGAAGATGGCCGCCACGTAAAAGTTTCCGAGGAATTGGTGAATCATATCACACTCAGGCACCCAGTTCCCAGAACACAACTTTGCTAATGGTGGGATATTTGTGGGCTGGCCCATCGAACGGCGCTCGGGTGGGGGTGGGTGGTAGGGCTGACACCATAGGGATTCTTCAGCAAATTCGTCATCAACAGGGAGAGGGTAAATGAAGGCTTAAAAGAGGAAAAATAGCATGCCATGGTGCACCTACTTTTTTTTTCCCCATAATTTTATTCTTCTTTCTTCTGTGTGGGATTCTTGGCAAGATAAGATAATCTTACTTGGCAATTCGCGGGAAACATATCTCTGTAATTACTACGGCATTATACTCAAAATGTATATACTCCAGTTGCCCTATGAGTAACCTGAAATGAAAAACTAACCCCAGGCAGAACCAGAATGGAGGTTAACAACAAGCAAACGCAGAAAGACGTGAACTATCCTGTAGCAACCCATTAGTTGGTGATATTGCGATTGTTAAAGTGAACCTAACCCGCCACAAATATTTTTTTTGCACTTAAATAAAATCGTTGCAAACCTGGTTGAAACACATTGCCCCTTTTTGCCCCCTTTTTGAAACTTAACCTTGACTTTTTGGCAGGCTGTAAAAGTTACGAAAACATGGCCATCATCTGGTCCACAACCGCGCAATGTAATGAGGAGTATGGGTCTATTCCCCTGCTTTGGGCATGTTTACAAAGACTAACTACGATGGGCAAATTCCCGTCGGTGATGTCAAACTAGGAAGAGATGCTCCTTACGAGTCTCGGTCATGGAAGCAGACAATGGCTTGATTTCGTAGCTTTTACAGCCTGTAAGACAGTCAAGATTTAGTTTAAAAAGGAACAGTGTCTTTCCAACATGACAGGTGGCAAAGATTTAATTTAAGAGTCGAAAAATGATAATTTTGAGCGTTAGAATGAACTTTAAGGTGGGCCATGGGTGACTCTCCTTAAGCCTGCGAATGCAGACCATTTCCGGCTGTCACTAGTCTCTGCCGAAACTAGTGTCTTCGAACACGAGCTCAGGAAATGAGTTTTGTGGGACATAGGAATTTTAAGCCAAGTAAACCCCAGAACTAATGCCCACGATATTCACTGCAAGGAGCACTCAGTTATTTCATTTTATCATGGAATCTGACTGGCCAAGAGAAACAAATTAAGTCATGACATCACAGAAATCATTTTCCTGTGCTGAGGTTCGCAGACATTACTTTTGGTGGAGACATGGCGACAGCCGGACATACATCTACCTTTGGCAGGCCTAACTCAGGGTTCGTACACTTATGACCTGTCAAAATTCCATGACTTTCCATGACTTTTTCCATGACTTTTTGAAATATTCCATGACCTAAGTTAAGCTATTTCCCTCCGGCAGTAGTGTCAAAACAATCATTTATTCAGCTGAAATTACTTTGATTTTTGGACTTGCCAGTTAATTTTTCAACTTTGGATCTTAATGCCTTTCATTCATAGAAAACATACTGATTTTCCATGACTTTCCATGACCTACACCTAAATTTCAGGACTTTCCCAGGCCTGGAAAATGAAATTGTAAAATTCATGACTTTCCAGGAGTTTCATGCCGCTGTACGACACCCGGGTAGACGTCTCATTCTATCTTCTCGCGCAGATATTTGACCAGTGGGCTTAGGTTGGTTGACTCTTGGCTCAAATTCTGGGCTGGGGTTGTTCGCAAAGCCGCGATTAAGGCTAACTCCAGGGGTAACAAGACTTTTGCATTGCCAGTTTTTGTAAGTTTTTTGGTTAGGTAATCTCCTTATATTGTTTGCCCTTCAGTTTTAAGCTGTAGTAATCTCAAACTACACCAAACGGTGGAGGTGAACAACATTTTGTCAAGCCAACAAAAAAATGCCTCAGTCAAGGCGGTTGCTCCTGGGTTAACATTAACTGGGCTTTACGAACAACCCGGCCCAGTTAGGGACAGGGGTTTACAACAACTACTGCATAAGAATCCTTGCTCTATGAAAGATAAAACAAAAACTTGGTTCTCTCTTTCTTCCATCAAAAGACAGAAATTGGCTTACAGACTGTTTCAAATTAGTTTCCTAAAGTAATTTAGCAAGAGAGTCAAGCACAATTGGCAGGGGTAAGCCAAGGTCATGAACGCGCAAGCAAAAAGACAATATCATAGAGCAAATACAATGTTTGAGTAGTTTTTTCGATAATTATTGAAGACTACGTCCTTCCTCCTTTGATGATACAGTCTGACTGTATCAATCACAGACATCGAAGTAAGAGGGTACTGACTGTTATGAGATGCAAGCCACAAAATTCTTGCAGAGGGGTTCACTGTGCCATGGACAAAGACAGCGGGCACAGAGTTAATCTGGCTAAGTGAGTCAATCAACTCAGATGTCTCCAAAGTCACAACGCTGAATAAAGTTACCAAGTCACCCATAAGAGAAAAGGCTAGCTGGCAACAAGTAGATTTTTAAGCTTCATATGCATACATGAGTGTGACAAGGAGCATTCTAAATTATTATGCTCACAATACTCACTGGGAAACTTTGAGGCAGCCAAGCACCGAATGGTACTGGCTCACTGAGTCAAATGAAAGTGCAGCTAGATCAACGATTGGAGCAGCAAAAGTTGTAGTTAAAGTATGTATAGTTTCTGATTTGACTCTAGCCCAAATTTGACTCTGGTTTACTGCAGGCTCCTTGCTCTATTCTATGAGATAAGAACAACACCTTGCCCCTTTTTGCATTGTGCCTAGATCCCCCCCCCTCCTCCCCCCCAGTGGCAGATCTAGGGGGAGGCTTGCCC
>JAHPZR010053883.1:0-15644 GCA_019787425.1 Platygyra sinensis | reverse complement strand
AACGGAATTGATTGCCACTTGCTTTCTAAAGTTTCTTCATCTTATCGATAACTTTCTGTTTTACACTGAGGCACCGTTTGTAACTAGGTTTTAAAGTGCGATGCTGATCCGTTTGCAAATCTATGATAAAATGAATGTTCACGGGAAAGACAAAGTTCTCGCTTTGCTGGTAGACTTGCGACGAGTTTGAATTTCAGGAGTTTCTGGGTAGAATTAAACAAGACGAAGGAATTTTCTGAAAGTCTAGCTTTGCTAAGGACGATGAACAAAACGTGATTCTTACGTTCCTGTTTTAACCTTTTTATATTCACCGGCTTTTTCTTCATGGCTAACACTGGCACTACTGACCTCAGTCGAAGTCAAAAAGATCCTTAACAACTAGGGGGAATGAAAAGTTGATAAACACACAATAGATGACGAGCTTTTCATAGTAATTCTAGCCTAGGAATGAGTATTTTGGTAACGCCTCTATGATCTCGCGATTTCTCTTTCAGTTCACTTAAACTTGAAGTCCTGCAGGATTTCACACCAGGAACGTTTTGAAGCAGAAGCTACGCAGACACTGAAATTTCCCACGCGCTGTGAACTTAGATTAAACGAAGCGCTTCTTTTGAATAATCATCAGGAAGAATGGAAATTTTGGCCAAGCGCCAAAAACGGCACACCCAAAGTAAATTTCGCTTCTTAGAAAACCCTTTAAAAAACAAAAACGAGACTTTGATAGTAAAATTTTATTATTTTGATCAATTTAAGCTTCCGTTACATTTAAAAGATTTATTTATCTGCTCACTCAGCTTTTTTTCTTGATGACGGTCTTTTTCCTGCCTTCGCGATCGCATGTTGATTTCTTCATCAGTATTTTCGTAGATCTTCTATAATCTTTCATAATAAGACTGTTGAGGGTGCGAGCAAAGTGAAAACTGCTGGTGAACTAGGAGAGGAAAAAAGAGAAAGAAACGGCCGTGAATTCGAACAAGGTGGAACATGAACACGCCTTAAAATTTGTATCTGCCAATAACATATGTGCTCGGGTCGAAAAGGTTTGCCACGTAGTGGCGTCTAAATTCTATGAATACCCAGTCTAAAAAAATGTCTCGGTGGAGAAATTTTTCCAAGAAAAACAGAGGTTTTGTTATGACTGGCAAATGTAATGTGGTCGTTTGTTCAGTGTTAGTTCCTCTTACATGCATTGTTTCTCGTTTGAAGTTACTTAGGTTTCCTAGGAGCCTTGTCGTTCTCATAATTCTAGTATTGCTTAAGATGTCTTTTGTTCGTTGTTCTATGATCTTTGTGGCGATCACAGTGAGACAGAAATGACTCTTGGAGAGAGAGTACCCTGGGAACGAGGTTGTCTTGTTTCTTGCTTTATTAGCAGTACAGTATTGACGTCACCTAAGAGGACTCTCGAGAGTTTCAAATCCACGGGAAGTTTGCCACACGTAGTGGCGTCCAAATTCTATGCATACCCAATCGAAGTTTGCCCGGCTACAACCAGTAATCGGTTCCAAGGAATTTGTTTACATTACATCAATCTTGAACTTGAATATAGAATAGAATTTCAACTTGTTATTGCAACGATTCATTTCTAATTTTGTTATTGATACGCAATGAGTCTCTATGTTTTACGAAACCCTATGATCATTCGGATAATGATTGATAACTTCTTTACTTCCTAACATAAAATAGAGAATGATTGGGATCCGTTAATTGATAATAAAGAATGGAATGCATGGCTTTCGACTCAAAAAGTTTTAGCTGCTTGTAAAACCAACAGTTCTTACTAACCGGACTGCAAACTTACCCTATTCCACATGTAAAGATAGTAATTCGTCGTATTTTAATCTTAAATGTTTTCGCTGTAACCAAGAATTCCACGAGTTTACGTTTCTGCGACGGAAATAAAAGCAGAGTCTTTGAAAGTACATTTGTTTGCTTCGAGTTTGCTGTATCAGAGCGATAACTCACGTTTGCTGTGTCATTGCTGTCTTTTGTGGTCTTTTACTCTAAGCTCATCATCTGATGTGGCCTAAACTTACTGTCTCTAGGAATCGCTTGTTCTCTCCTCATTCAATTTGTCTTCAATTTCGTTCGATCTTCATCTGGGTTTAGTTTTGTTTCCAGGCCTTGAAAGTCTGACGATCAATATTACTTTCTACGAAAACGCATTGTATTTACTTCCTAGTGTACTGAAATGCGCTTTTATTTACTTATTTTCCCTGTTGGTGCTCTTATGACGTACAAGCACGTCACTCTGGTTTAACGGGTTTTAACGAACCAGGGAAACTAGGTTAAATTTGTTATGCTACCTTCTCATGTTTTCCGAGAATTTGGAATATTATTTTTAGCGCTGTTACTGTCGCTCTCAAAAGTTGCTGTTAGCCTGATGTTTGTTCTCTAAACTTGAGCCTCGGGGTTTATAGCACCGTTTTGTTACTGTCCACAATATTTCAGTGATGTTCATTATCATCATTATTGATTTATTCGAGAAGTATTAATTATCCTGTACGGGACCATGTAACGGACAATCCCAACATATATTTCAAAATCCGAAAATATCTTTTAAATCGCCATGTGTTTTAGAAACCCCGGACTACTTAATGCAGCGTTACACTCAAACGGTCTGGAAACAATGAGATAGTTAACCCGGGTAGGCGGGTTAACCCTACCTGGAGTGTTTATAGGGGAAAAAATTACCTACCCGCCAGGGTAAACCTAGCACGCAGATAGGGTAACCCACTTACCCGGGTAACCATAGCTACCTTGATAACACGACGAAGAAACAGAGGAATTATACGAGTGCTAGGGTAACCCCCTTGTTGGGGTAACCCTCTCTCTTTGTAAACAGGCTCTTAATAAAATTAGTACATCCTCAAATAACTTGTTTACAAATTCGAAACTAGTTTGCAGATCCAAGAATTGTCGTCGAGTCCAGAAAAATATTTGGCGGAAAATCGAAAAAAAAAAGTTTGTCCCGTGTTACTTGCACCAGCAGTTAGTTAGCGTCGTGCAGATGTTTTCCCCGCCATTTGACATTTCAAAATCGCGCAGGAACGAAAAGAGTCTAGAATATAACTGGAACCTGCGAGAACGGATCCGGGAGAGATATCCAATACTTTCTTCAAGTGTTGATGAAGACTGCAGACCAGCGCTCTTGTTTATTCCCTCTTGGCCTAGTGTAATTCATGTTTCCGTGAGGCAAGCGTCTTTTGTTTGCATTATGGATGACAGTGCACGCTAAAAACATTCCTGTATGTTAACATGGTTTCACTGACTACCAAACGATTTACTTTCTGGCGCGCTAATATTTCCTGTTTCCCTCGGGCCAAATGCATATTTTATGTTACACCTCTTAACAGATAAGACGTTATTAAATTCCCGCGTTCCTATTTTAATTCTATTCTCATATATTTTTACTTATTAACAGAAGAACTTTCTTCTGTAAGCAGCGAAATTTAAGATTTCGCGTGGATTAAAGAGATGCCCCCTCCCCTAGTGAAAATAGAGAAACGTTTTTATTAATAATTATAAAACACTAAGCCATAATTGGATCGCCGTTGATAGTCTTCTTGACAATATTAACGTTTTCAAAACGTGTTGAGAAATTCCCATTTTTCGTACGTCCTTTTAAGAAGTATATAGTTTGTAATATCCATCTGTTTATGGTTTGACACAAATTTAGCCAGAGACAGGTAAAGATTTATTACTCATCGAAAACCGATACTGTCAATCGGAGAGAGAGTGGTTTGGAGAGAGAAAGAGAGATAGAGAGGACGAAGCAGGCTTCAGACATCGCTGTCTTCATACATTGGTGGATTTAACCCGTAGTGAACAAAATTACTGTCCTTTTTCCCTATTTACTACGTTTATAATTTGTGCTTTTACGGCACCATTTCATGATTTCAAACAAAACCGATTTACAAATGAGTGGAATAAATGTAAATATCAACTCTTGCTACCGTGAGAAAGCAAAACGCGTACTGAACCTTTTCATAATTCCTTTTACAAGATTAGCATGTTAAGTAAAATACCTATTTGCTTGTTTTGACTTCCAAAGCATAGCGTCAATAGCTTCCTATCCCCAGGGTCTTCAGTTTATTTATAATTGAGACAGGAAGATAAGCTAAAGCTGCGTGAGTCTACTCACGATAAATTGCTGAAGTTTATGTTATTTGAAAGAGATTTCAAATTCTGAAAACCATAAGGCAACTTTAATTACCTTGCGCGAAACAATGCAATCCATATTGACGACGTAAAGAAAACGTTTAACTGTTAAAAGTACAAAAATTATTCAGAAATGTTAATTGTTCCCAATAAGACCTAATACCATTTTTATTTTTCCGGAAAGGCGTTGTTTGGAAAGTAAATATCATTCTGTGAGAGTGCTATTGAAATTCGCTGTAAACTTGGTGAGTCGATACTATCAGTCTTCTAAATACCTTTCCTTGTTAGTGTTATTTGATTCACGAGTAAAACACACACTCTTCTTATTTATAAGACTGTTGTTTTTTTCAGCCTAGGCTGCGGAATATTCTTATTTTAGTGTGATAATATTCTGGGGCTTATTCTCAAAATTTTGCAGTTTCAACTCCGAAATTGTTATCAAGTATATCCTTATGAAAAAGAAATAGTGCATCTGCAGCACTATATAGCTCTTAATCTCTATCCATTGAAATTTTGGGGAACGTGTCGAAACTCGTCAAGATAAAATATCCCTCTAGAACAGCTTCCATACTGAAAAGGCTAAGGAAGTGCTGAACAAAGTTCTGTAGTTAGTTGATAAGTCTGAATGAGGCCCTTTGAACTTTGCGTTAGTTTTTGTACGACTGAGCACTGCTGGGGAATTACTCTGGAGTAATTCACAATGGTAAAAGCTTTTATGGAAAAACGGGAATTGTGGCGTTGTTTACAAATTTCCTTTGGAAGGCCTGGCGTTGATTCAGGGAATTTCAGTAAAAGACGTTCACACGTCTTATTTTATATTAGTTATAGTTTATCTTTCCTTGATACGTTCAGTTTTGGAAACTAGAATATGCTTGACGAGTTCGATACCAGGAAACGATAAACTTCACCCTTCCTTTACCAAGCTTACTTTTCCCAGTTTGACGGCAGAAGTTTCGGAGACGATCAGGCAATTTTTACCTGACTGGTATTTGGTTTTTGCCTTTTTCTCTGTGGCTGGAAATTTTCTGCAAGCACGTGAAGGGAAATCAGTAGCGTGGTGCGAAAAAGCCTGGCCTGAACTTGAGTTAAATTGATTCTCAATCTTGTCTTCCTGCTTGGATAGCGCGCCGCCGGAATGATACTCAAAGTATATTGTGCGAGTGCGTGACGCTCGCGTTCTCGTTGTGTATCGTAGCTTGTTTGGGGTTCCTTGATTCCTCTTGGCTTTAGTTTGTGACCAGATTTTGTGAACTAGCTGGAACTGGAAATTCACTTTAACACTATGATGTTTATGATATCCCAGAACAGGCAACTTTTTTGGGGGAGAATTTATGATTAACTTTTTCTCGGAAATTTGAAAGTATTCGATACTGCGAAAATTGAGACCCCTTGTTCTTCGGGCAAAAAAATCGAAACTACGAGACGCACATAACCGCTTAAATAAGAACGAGACTGTGAGACCCGTGAAATCAGTTGACGAAAATTGTGCAGATCCATTTAGAACGCATTTCACGTTTCTGTCGTTCTGGAATCCCCTGGCGCAAATGTTTTCCGTTTCGCTGTGGCTTGAATTTCGCAAATAACTTTAACAAAATTATACTCTCCTTTTCCTTCTCCATGTTTGTTCTCATTTCTCTCTTGTTTGTTGAAGTCGTTTCTTCCCTCTCCCCTATTTTCTCAGCCGTTCAATTCAGTTCCCTTCTCTCTAAACCTTTCCTCTCCCTCATTGTTCTTTCATTATATCTTTGTAGCGATCACAAACTACTGAGAAGTAATTTTCTAACTTTGTTGTAGATTATTTATTATTTGCTCAATAGATCTTGTTATGTTTCACGAACGTCTGTGATCACTGGTATAATGATTATTAATTTCTTCAATAATTGTTATACTGATATAAAACAAAAAAATTATCCGGATCCATAAAGAATACAGTACACGACTTCCAACGTAAACAGTTTCAGCTGCTTCTAGAACCAACAGTTCCTACTTACTTCACATGTTTTTCCTACTTGACCGTATTTTATTCTTGTATGTTCTCGCTGTCAGCGCATTAGCTTGGAAACTTTCTGGCCAGTTTGTATGCCACATTAGCTGAAATTCCACTAGTCAACGTTTCTTCGAGAAAAAAAAGCAGTGTTTTTGTAAGTGCTTTATAAACTAGAGTTTGTTGTATTAGAACACAGATAACTTACGGTTGGTTGGTCATCACTTCAATGTTTTCCCTTATACTCCAAGTTCATCATCTGGCATGGCCGAAATTTACAATCATATGAATCGCTTGCTTTCTAAGATAAACCTCCTCAATTGCGTTTGATCTTCGTTTGGGTTTATTTTGTTAACAGGCTTTTTAAGACTGACGTTCAATAACATTACTTTCTACAAATGTGCAGCGTAATTACTTCCCGTGTAAATAGCTAAGACGTTCGAGCAAGACACGCTCGTTTAAACATGTTTCCGAGAATTTCGAATATTGTTTTTGGCGCTCCTTCTGTCGCTCTCAAAAGTTGAGGTTATCAATGTCTACTTTAGCCTCGGGATTTAAGCAGCGTTGTTTTACTGTCCACAATAGTGTAATGTGTATTTTACGTTGTTTTCAATACTCACTATTGATTTATCAGTTCGAGAAGTTGATTCTGGCTCAGAACGCTGATTGAAATGTTGAACTTCCTTGATTCGAAAATCTATTATTCCACTTCCGCTCCTTGAATATTACGTGTATCGAGTGCTGGCTTGAAAATCGTTCAAAACACTAAAAGGTCAATGAAAAGAATGATTGGTCAATACTCACAAGAAAAACGAAAGTGTGTCACGAGGCGTCACGTCAGTTAAAAATCTGTTCTTGTTTAGTGTAGTTGTCACATTTAAACAAGCAAGATGAAAAAGCATGCATTAAAAAAATCATTCGGTTTGTAACACTAACGTTATCCTGTCCGAAAGTCCTTGAAGTCATTCATCAGAAAACGGTTGCGTCAACAACTTGACCTCAGTTTCGTTACCCTTGCCGTATATTTAAACAGGATGAACATCAATGCAACGTTCTCAATGAAACGAACGATAGGATACCATACATTTTGTAGTTAATATTCTTTTTATGCCAAAAGTTGCTTCACAAAATATCAGCTTCCTCAAAATCTGAGATACGTCATCAGGCTGGCAATCTTTGGCAGACTGAAGACTGTTCATGTTATTTCCCTATGGTGTCACGCGGACATTCTACCACTTGGAGCCTGAGATTTTCTGTTAATGTTTTCCGCTTTCAAATTCTTGTTAAACCAAATGGCATCTCTGGCGAGAAAACTTTCATAAGGCAAACAGTTTCCAGCACTTCGAAGCTTATCTACTTTTATGTGACATTGTAGCAACTCTTTAACAGTTGATATCTGTGTTGATCAAAGTTGATAATCCAATTCTTTTCTCCGACGTTATCAGTTAATGATTTGCGGAATAAATCCCTTATTAAAACGACAAGGATTCGTACTCACCACCATTTTCTTTCATAGTAGCACACATTCCTTGATCGTCGATTCAGGTTAAGCAGTAACCGACATTTAATTCTTTGCCCGTGTACGTTTCTCTTTTCAGAACTGAAAGAATAAACTGTTCAAGATGAAACCACGCCCTGTGTATGACATTAACAGCGGAGAAGGCTTTCCAGAAGTCGATAACACAACGCTGACTATAGGTGGACAGCTGGAGGATGTCATAGAAAGAATTAAACTTAATCCTGTCAAGGAAATGCACCATGAACAGAAAGGTATAATGATGTCAATGATATGCGCACCCTTCAGCTCCAATACCCAGCCAGACATTAATATCACAATAAACCAATCAATCTTCCTATAAGATCCTATTATATGGTAAATGAGAGAGTTTGAGAATATTGCTGACGAAATTTCTATATTCAGGTGTGAGTAGACCTCTAGGCCTTACGTTAGCATGGGTAGTGTCCTCCAACCAAGAAAGACTGGTCAATAGATTTTTTCGATGCGTTAAAATTCGAATCTCTTTACGGTGGCCAATTCACATTATCAACTCGGTTGATAAAACCAAATTATCCTGTAATATTCCCACCGACGCAGCACCATAGTTTATTTAGAAACTTACCTCCTTTACGCGTTAAAATTCAGCTTGGCAGTGACGTTGAGAGGACACAAACAAAGGAAATTGAATGACTATGTTTATTCTTTTGTTCGTGTTCTTTAGGCATCACTATCAAGCAGAATTTTAATATATGGAGAGTGGTCTTCTTGGTAATTAAAATACGACCAGTCCTTGTAACTGTCTAGTAAGCAAGAAGCCAAAAATAATAAGTAAGCGGAAATTCCAGTGCGAAAATGAGCTCTACACCCCTACTGAGATTTTAAGTGGCCATTGTGGGAATCGCTTGAAATACTGCTAGCTCTTTTGTGACTGCGTCTTCATTTCTTAAAGGGCTTCTTGATCCTGACACCAACGAACACAAAACCTGTCCAGTGACTCAGATATCTCAAGGAAAATGTCCATTTAGCGGTGCGACAGGAACGTTTGAGATAAGGCCCCAAGAACCAAAATATTTGAGGCTGAAGAACTGGGTGGAAGGCACACAAGCTGTGGATACTCTGCATCAAAAAGCAACAAACGTAAGTGAACTCTTTTTGTGAAAGCCTGTTTCATAATATACTGTAAATATTGACTCGGTGATCTTCGGAAATCATCGGGCCATTTTCGAAAATGGTCGAAAGGCTTCGGATCAAGTTCGCAATCGCCGAATGGTCTCGAGGAATCTTCAAGAATCTTCAGAATAATCACTTCAGATCACAACAAAAACAGGTTGCTGAGATCAAAAAGTTCTTGAAGGCAGTTTATAAAGTAGATCCTTGTAGAGAGTCCTAACATGTCCTAACATGTAAATTTCTCGGTTCTCATTTGAACTTCTTTCTTAGCCTCTTCATTGCACAAATGGTCGGTGCACAGGATCAGTAATGTTCCCGTATGGAGGAGAAATTCCTTCACCGAGGCCTGCTGGGACACCAAGACCGAAAGATGAGTTGATGATTCATGCCCAGGACTTTCTTCATCAATACTACACGTCCATCAATCTGTGAGTACAGTACAGAATGGGCCACGTTCGATATATCAGTATTCTACTATGGCCCCAAGGCTTTCAGGAAGAAATTGCAAACTTGAAGTTTCTTTTGTACCTTAATTCGTAGAAGAGACTTGGATACAAAGAAAACACCACCAGATATAGAAGTTTGTCCTGAAAGCCTCGGTACCATTTTAAAATATTGATTTATCGAACGTGGCCAATTCTCTAACAACTACTGTTTCTTTCAAGCACGATAACAGGTCTGTTAATTTTAAGATCCCGTTTTTAACGCTTTTTGTCGCTTCTATCTTCTTTCCTTCGCGTTTGCAGTTGCGATGGTGATGAACACCAAAAGAGGCTGACTGAGGTTAACAAAACTGTCGAAGAGACTGGGACCTATGATCTGACAGAACAAGAACTGATCTTTGCCGCCAAAACTGCGTGGAGAAATGCCCCAAGGTGCATCGGGAGAATTCAGTGGAATAATTTGCAGGTGTTATTTTAAACTATGTTATAAAAACACTCCATCACCATTCACACCAGTAATATATTTCAGATTTCAAGACAACTTTAAAGAAAACGTGCGCCAAAAACAGCATTTCTGAAACTCGATAGAAACACAGAATTTGTACAATCTGACGACATTAACATTATCATGGTGGGAGTAAGGAAAACTTATGTTTTGATAGTCCAAATTAAACGGGTAAGCCCCCTTTTTTTCCCGTAGTGTTTCTTAAGAGGAATAGAACACATTTTCTTCGTGTTGCCACCGGGTCATAGACACTCGTAAAAGTTTGAGCGAACTCAAAAACGCTGTTTCTCGTCCTCGTAAACTTTGACTTGTGTTTCCGCACAAAGTCGAACCATACAAGAAAAATAATTTCTATTGTTTAAATATTGTTATTCATGTTCCTGGTGAGAAAGACAGCTTGGTCAACAGATTCAAAACGAATAAAGGCCGACAAATCAATGATTCTGGCGTAGCTCTATTCGTATTGTGATCAACCGGTAATCCAAAAGCTGTTACCATCAGAGACGCTTACAAAACTTTTCTTAACCAGGTATTCGACGCTCGTAACGTGACGACCCCGAGAGAAATGTTCGAAGTCCTCAAGAAACACTTGGAATTCGCCACTAATGGCGGGAACTTGAGATCTGTCATTACTGTCTTCCCACAAAGGAAAGAGCCAAATAAGGACTTCCGGGTATGGAACTCTCAACTGATCAAGTATGCTGGGTATGCACAGCCTGATGGGACAGTGATTGGTGATCCAGCGAGTGTGGAGTTTACTGAGGTAAGTCAGTCACATTTTTCATTGAACAGGTAGATGATTAATATTAGAGGTCTGGAGCCTCGACTGAATTTGCTTGTTTTCTTTCTTGCGGCAACTCTTTTGAGCGTAATGTTCAGCTTGAAAGTCAACATTAACTTGAGGAGAGAGGAGAAGATAGTGAACATTGGTGAAAATGCCGACTCTTGACATGCATTTCCGTTCTCTCTCTTCATATTGTATTTACCAGGCATTACCAGAGCTCATGCGTTTTAGAATTAGTTTAGTACCTCCCCATTCTAATCTTCTGTTCTCGTCCCCTCACCTCTTACACAAATGATAAACCCTTCCTTTTTTGGGTTATCTATGTTCCGCCATTTTAAGGATTAAGCAGCCTCTTTACAACTGTTCATTGTGTCCTGTTACTCAGATATGTCAGTCGCTGGGTTGGAAAGGCAAAGGCGGTAGATTTGACGTTCTGCCTCTGGTGTTACAAGCCAATGGTGGACCCCCCGAGTACTTTGACATTCCAGAGCATCTTGCTCTTCAAGTTAACATCAAGCATCCAAAGTGAGTGACATCCGTAACACACTTTCGATAATAAGTAAATAATAAATAACAAATAATACCTTAATTATAATAGTTCTTGACTGTTTTTATTTTCTGGTATTATCATCTCGTGTTCACGTTTCAAGGATATCTTCGTGTTATTTTTCACCAGGTATCCTTGGTTTGAGAAACTTGGTTTAAAATGGTACGCCCTGCCAGCGGTTGCCAACATGATGTTAGACGCTGGGGGCCTGGAATTTACCGCAGCTCCATTCAATGGATGGTTAGTTTAATAATGATCTCGCGTTTCGCTTTTTATTCCTCGGATGGTAGAGTCTTTCCTTTCCGGCCCTGAAAGAATGTTTACCCGATGGTTTCAGTTGCGATACTCAATTGAAAACCACTCTAAGAGTCCACTGAATGCTTTAATTCACCAACAAAATCACCGGGAATTCTTTATACACGATATAGTTCTAGGAAACTGCCACTCTATAAGAGATTCCGAGCGCGCTTATGCGATGGAATGCACAGTAGCGGTTATGAAAAAGTTATAAACTTTGAAAACCGATGCAAAGGCATCTACCTGACGAGAAGCGCGGAAAACATATAATGTTAGCGAAGCACGATTGGTTTTTGCTTTACTTCTGACTGGATGGCAAAGTGGCGCGAGCTTTTGTAAGGCAATCATTGATCGTAGTAAAACAAAACAGTGTGTATACACCTTCTTCCAAAATAGCCTCCATGTTTAGAATTCTTTTGTTTATTTGCAAATTAGCCCTTGCTGCCTCGTTTAAGGGAAAAGATTCTTTTGAATTTCGAGTTTAAGAACGAGGCAACAAGGGCTAATTTGCGTGTAAACAAAAGAATACTAAATGGCGGCCATTTTGTAAGAAGGTGTATTACTTTCGATATTAAAGTGAAAACGCTCTATCTTCAGTTTGTTGTGCATGTGAAACAGATAATGGCGAGAGACGAATAAAGAAAAACTTAACTGTAGATAATTTTGTCTTGATGCACTATTAAATTCTCAAGCCGTTAGAATCAAAACAGATGGATATTTTAGGCATTCTAGTTTGGGAATTAAAGTGTTTTACAACACGTTTCAGGTACATGGTGACCGAGATTGGAGCTCGCGACTTAGGAGACCAACAGCGCTACAACATGTTGGAGGTGAGTGGAACTGGATCTCCGATTACTGGCACATTTAAATTCGGAGAATACACAAAATCTGGCTGATGAGGATGTTGTAGTTCACCACTGAATTTTCTTGAATTTTACTGGTTTAAATTGATCACGTGACGCGATATTGTTCGTCGGCGAAAAGACGCAACTTGTTCGGTTTTTGTCTGTTTTCTTTTTCAAATTTTACATCTAAGAAAGTTGAAAATAACTCAATATTGTTTTGAACTGGCGCGCGAAGGAAAATTTAGAGGTGAACAATACCGACAATTAAGTGTTAATGTTTTGGCACTATAAAGGTGTAATAGTTGCCCCTTGGAAATTTGATGCTCTTAAAACTAGGATATTTGCTTTAAGAACATCAAATTTCCGTTGGGAAGCTATAATATAAATACGTCGATAGTCCTCTACAAAAACACTCTATTAACTATGAACATGGTGTTTTTTAGGTCGTGGCCAAGAAGATGGGACTAGACACTAAGAGTAATGCATCCTTGTGGAAGGATTTTGCAATGGTTGAAATCAACTACGCTGTGCTGTACAGTTATCAGGTAAAAACAATTACTTAAGTCACCAATATTACCTGCTTAGTCGTGATATGACGAGGCGGTTTTTCTTAGCCATATTGAGCAAACGACCACTCAAAGAATGCCAGTGAAATTCCGTCAACTTATTCAGTTTTTCTTACTTCTATAAAGACCTTTTCCATATAACATCTGTGAACCACTGTAGGTCAGAGACTGGTCCCTTATTTAGCCATAATAGCACAAAAATGTCTACAAGATTCTCTCCACTTTATACTTCAGAGACCGAAGTTAAGCCCCAGCAAAGACGAACCATCTTGTCTCCTCTCATTTCTCAGACTGGAACAGACTTCAAACTAACATTAACCTTCCATAGGGAAGCTCTGTGGCCTTATGGTTAGTGCGCTCGTCTCCGGATCGAGCGGTCTGGGTTCGAGCCCTGGCCGGGGACATCGTGTTGTGTTCTTGGGAAAGACACTTTACTCTCACAGTGCTTCTCTCCACCCAGGTGTATAAATAAGTACCGGCGAATTTAATGCTCGGGGTAACCCTGCGATGGACTAGCATCCCATCCAGAGGGGAGTAGAAATATTCCTAGCCGCTTCATGCTACAGAAACTGGAATAAGCCCTGGCTTGATGTGCTACTTGGCTTGTGTGGAGTCTGGACTCTTTTAACCTTAACCTTCTATGGAATAAAAACATCGTTTGATATGCCTCGTGGCAACTGTCTTTTATTGAGCACATGTCAGACTCTTAGTCGCTCTGTGTGTTACTCATCGCATCTTTCTGTTGTTGTGTTTTAGGAAGCCGGTGTCACCTTAGCTGACCACCATTCAACCTCAGAGTCATTCATAAAACACATGCAAAAAGAGGTCAGTCCCGAGTTCAATTCCTCGGTCACGCTTTGTAAATAGCGCCACTAACAAGTCCTAAAACGTCACATGCCACATCGGAAATTTTATAATCAACTCTAAAAAAAAGTCTTCCAGAGCCAAAACAGAATGAGTTTTTCTGGAATTGTTGATGGTGACTCACATCTCTTTTTCAGGTCAAGTTGAGAGGTGGCTGTCCAGCAGATTGGGTTTGGATCGTTCCTCCAATGTCTGGAAGTGCTACACCTGTCTTTCATCAGGTACGTTTGAAAACTTCGCCACTTCTTCTCTCGTATCAAAAATCCATCCCCCTTTTACTGGAGAAAGAAATTTTCCTCCTTATTAAAGGAATCCCCGAGCCTCTTTTCAGAGCGAACAACGGCCCATCTTTTAATTCAGCGTCTTCTTTTGAGCTATCTTGGTCTGACACCACTAACCCCTGAGTTATTGCTGTTACTCATTACGTCTAAACAGTGATTATTTAGCTGTTGCAGATCACTCTTTTGACCAAGGTGTCTCAACATTTTAAAAACAGAAAATTAGTCTTACGTATATAAAACTCTCTTGTACCCTAGTCTCAAGTAAATTATATGTTCAAATAAATTGAGTATTCTAATAGACTTTTGTTTTCAAATGTAGGAAATGCTGAACTACGTTTTGAAACCGAGCTACGAATATCAGGTAATAAATAATATATCTCACTGGTTGTCTAATTTTATAAGCTGGCAAACTTATGATGAGTCTTTTTTTTCTTTAAAACTAAACAGACAGATCCGTGGAGGGTTTACAGTTCCACAGGAGAAGCCAAAAAGAAAATGTCCTTCAAAACTGTGGCCAAGTAAGTTCATGGTATTGAGCTGGTGCTTTGCGGTTTGTTATCATACGTAGGCAACGCGTTTTTGACCAATCATCCTGGTACGTAAAGAACCCCATTAAATGCCCAAGTGGTGATTGACGTCAGGTTGCCTAGCAACCTCTGTAGAAAAGATTGCAGGCGCATAAACTTTCCCTTTTTACCTACCCCCGACGACGCAGCATAACAGCTTTTGAAACTGTTCTCTTTTCTTTTGTCTCTTGCCTACCTTTGCAATATCTCGTTATATGGACAACTTCAGAGCACACTATAGGCTTATTCTTTTATTTAGTAACAGATTAGTTCATCATTTCGTGATGGTTTTTGTTCTGTTCTTTATGCAGGGCTGTTCGCTTCGCAGCTTTCCTTATGAGAAAGATTTTGTCTCAGCGCAAGAAGGTCACTATCTTATTCGCTACAGAGACTGGCAGATCAGAAGGATTCGCTCGAAATTTGGCCAAGCTCATGTCACACTCCTTCGACGTTAAGGTTTGTCACAGTCGTTGCTCAAAAGAATCCTCTTTCTCGTTGCAAAGATGTTTGACGGGATCTTCCACGCAGAAATATTTCAATGCGCGACTGGGAAAAGTGGGGGCCATCTAAACCTTTGTGCTGCGCACGTTACGACACTTACGCAAAGCTACGAATGTCACGAAACTCGAACAATCAACTTTTGAGGAGGCAGCCTGACTGAATGGCTAGAACGCCGGATTTAAATTGAAATTCGGAGGTCGCAGGTTCAAGTCCCGCTCTGGCCACTTAGCTGGAGTTGTTTCTTTGTAGACTCTGGTTCAACGCCTCGGTCATGTTTGTAAATAGCCAACTGGTCTGCCTCCTGCCAGTTGGGATTTTTAAGCCTATTATGTTTATTTGTTTCTTTCAGTTTTAGTGGCATGCTTCTGAACTGAGTGGGTGTAACTTATAGCATTGACCACACTAAACAGCAACATTTCAACTATTTTGTGTTTCAGCTTACCTGTGTCAAGCTAACAAATGCTGCTTCTCTCTTGTCTGTTAGGTGTTGTGCATGAATGAGTACGAGCATGCGCAGCTCACTCAGGAAAGCCTCTTGTTTGTAGTCACCAGTACTTTTGGCAACGGTGAATCTCCGGAGAATGGAGCGAGCTTCTCAAGCTACTTGCAGAAAATGAAAGAAAGCGCTGGTT
>JAHPZR010053882.1:7500-12486 GCA_019787425.1 Platygyra sinensis | reverse complement strand
AGCAAAGGAAATGTGTTTCATTGAGAGCCTCAATTTGTTCTCTGTATGTCCAATGTTCGTTAAATGATGAACATTCAATACATTCAGGGCTGAATGTTATTTTCAGGCTTAAATTTCACAACTGCCTAAGTTGTGTGCGTAACTGCGATGATCAATCATATATTCATGTTGCACTCTTTTTCAACTGAAAATTTGTACTGATACATATATTGTACTTAGTGCGGGGATGAGCAAGCAAAATCCATTCTGAGTTTATAGTGTATTAATTTCAGTTCATTTTGCCCGACAAGAATACTTTTTTCTCGGCCTTTTCGAGAGGACTAGAAAAACTCTTCCAATATCAATGCGCAATCAATTCTTTATTCACATAAATGGCTCAGTCGTGGAGATGAGAGAGAAAGGTTCAAATTAGAAACCAGAGGTTTGGTTTAAGTGGAGCGAGACATTCCCAGACAAGCTCGTTCTACAGACTATACGTCTTTGCAGAAAGGTTCCCCATAAATTTCTACATTAAGTCGATCGGGCACAACTTTTGAGCAGAAAAGGACTGACTTCAGTTTATTTTCAAAGAGACGACTTTATCTCTTTGAAATTCCGTCTCAATGATACTTCTGAAAGTTTTTTTCTTGTTAGTCAACACCTCATACTAACCTCTGTCAGCTGCAGTTTGTGTTTGTTACTGATGGAAACTACGTCTGTGTTTTGTGGATCAACTAAAAATGTAAAGTGAAGGTAATATTGTTTGACAGCTAATGGAGAAGGTGCATTAAAATATTCAGAAAGGACAGGCTTCACATACCCTGGGAGCAGAGGTCCCCGAGTTCCATCTTCCTAAAAAAGTCAGGAAAATCGAGGGGGCCTCTGCTCGCAGGGTAGGCGTCACACTGACTTGCACAAACGACAGCTTTCTATTTTTCCACCATGTCGAAAAGTTTGTGAACATGGTTTCAACACCGCAGAGGATCAATGAGAAGTGACAACGAATAGTAAGTAAGTTCCACAAATATTTGTGTAATATTCATAATTCGCGCTATGCAGGGCAAATCGTTTCTATTCTGATTGCCAAATGTCAGCGGCTTTTAAGTACGAAATTTACACTTAGATTCCTGATTACTTAACATTAGTGGCGTTTTTTAAGTATTAGATTGACAAATGAAAATTTCGAAACATCATCAGCAATAATCCCATCTCATTTACTTTTCGTATTTTCTTAATCTTCTCACCTGAAAGTTCTACCTTGATTGGCAGTACGTCTATTATGCGTTCATATCTCGGATCCTTGAGAAACAACAAAAAGCAATTTAAAATTAGCGCCCCATCATCAACACTCTAATTCTGTTAAAAACTTAGGCCTGAAGCTGATTACTCGATTCGTTAGCTGACATGTTCAGGGCAGATCCTGCTCACTGTACTTCTCTTGATAGCGTACAAGATGGTGTGGCGCGAAAACTGTTTCTACTAAGAAATAATCTACGAATCAAGTAGACTTATATAGGGCCCCATTTTTCTTTAGACTGTTTAGCAAGATGCGCAAGAAAGCGGGAGAGAAAAACTGAAGCACCCGCAGGACGAGAAAGCGAGAAATAACAGCGACCTCCTTGTTCTTGCCCTCTAGTTCTCGCACATTCCATTTTTTCCCTTCGCGCTTTCAGTTTTCGCGCCCCCCGCAAGTTCGCAGACCACACTCCTAACTGCTGTAGACGTTTCCTCTACCGTCTTTGGTTGCAAACCTTGTTTCGGTCTCTAGGGTATGTTGAGTCGTGTAAGCAGCTGTCAAAATCCAGGACTATTTACAACCCTTTCCCTAGGCGCTTGTCCTCCTTTCAAAGCCTGGATTAAAGCACTTTGGGAACGAGGTTGGGTTATTTAGTCCAGCCATGTTTTGTTGCACATAGTTCTCACCTTGGTAAGCTTTGGCAATCGAGCCTTTACTTGCACTTCAAGTCCTGGTGCCAATATCATGTGGCGAACTCGTCAAAAATCCGTATTTCGAGCTCCACATGAACTTATTTCCTTTTCGTGTTAGACATCCTTCAATGGCTGAGAGAAGCTTGTTGTATTGTCTAAAAGCCTTTTGTATATCGCCTCCTGGCTGAGTTATAACAAGTTTCATGTGATCAATGAAGTTAACAAATATACGGCATTGTCTGTCAGTGGTGAACCAGATGAACCGACCTTTAGGCCAGTCACGTGACAGCTGTGGCGGGAAGAAGTTCGGATTCAAGCCATAGTCAAGTAAAGCAGCTTTCTTGTGTTGCCATGGCAACGATAAATAGGACTCCTCGAAGGCACCTGTTCCGTGAAGTGAAAAGATAAAAATTAAAACAATTCTTGCTTATACGTAAAATACATGGATGGTTCCTGAGATTGCTTTAGGCATGTAAACCCTACATAAAGTATGATCCTTACCTGGACTCAGCCGATCTCATAAAGCTTCGAGGTAAAAGATTTTAAAGATAAGTACTTCAAAATTTGACTTTGTACGCATTGAAAGCCTACTTCTGATCAAGAGGTCGCGATTTTGGAATGATTTTTTCCCTGGCCCCGATGCTACTCAAATTTAGCAGCACGTTAAAAAAGGGGTGTAGTTTCTTCAGTTCAAGATATTTGGAACTTTTTTCTCATTGCACCGAGTAACAGGTTATGTGACCTATGAAGAAGAAAGTAAATTGTGACAGGAGCATTTTTTCTGTAATGAATGAAAGGGAAGCCTTTTTCAACAGTTTTTGTGAGGACTGTTTAATATCTCGCTGTGATACTTACTAATACTTTAACCTTTGCACATCAGTAGACTTGAATTAGTGCAAATAGTGTATTACTCTGTGTTTGTATTCAGAATGTGAGATTTAATAAAGTGTGACTCCATTCCCCAGTCTTCCCACTTACGTTTGTTCTTAGCCTGCGTGGCAGACGTCCGAAGGGGAGGGAAAGGGGAAAGACGCGCGCATGAAGCGCGAGAACAGACGCGTGAGGATCGCGGTAGGGGACGCCTGCAAGGACGCTATTGTTTTCTTTATTCCGCCCTCTAATTAACTATGCAAAACCCACTCAACTGTGGAATGTCTGGCTGTCAAAATTATCCAATCAGAATCACACCACTTCTTTCGTGACAAAATCTGAAGGTGCCAATGGGTTCTCGTATTCCTTGTTTTGTTGTTTTCAGCTTCGGACGTTGGGAAAAGCGAGAAGACGCCGGGCCAGAAGAAAGCAATTGTAACAATGTTTGTAGAGTTTGCCAGATAAATCTAAAAGTAACATATGGCAAATGTGTGGCTAAAGCTCGTGGAAATATATTCAAACCGTCGGAGAGAAAAGGAATATTCGGAGTTGTCTTAAGCGAATCTAGATCTCTGAAGAGCTTTGGGATAACAGTGATTGCTTCTTACATCGATTCGCAGTCGGCCTGCAGTGCCTATTCATGTTTCAACTGTATGCGACTCACAAGCCACCAAACTGCTACTCAGTAGTGTTCTTCTTCAATGATTGTAGACGAATCGCTTATCTGTGACACTTTCCGCCGATGCACAGACAACGTCAAATTTGCCCCCTTCGATGTCTCCAAACAAACTAGCTTCTGAGCTAAATATCAGGCAGTAAATTTCATGGCCTCGACTTCAATAATCAGGTCGCTAACAATTCTGAAAAGAGGCGTTATTACTAACATCGGCTAACCTATGATGAATTAGTTCGAAACGATCTCTAGATTTATCCGCCTGGTTGAATATAAATGTAAGAAGACCTTAATGGTTTCGAATGACAGGTCGCTGACCAATCAGAAGGATGAAGTTAGGTAATTCATTAAATCTGACCAATCAGGATTTTTACGTTCGTCTGGTGGACGTAAAAAACAAAGAAAACAATAGCGTCCTTGCAGGCCGTTCCTTCTCCCTCCGATCCCGCGCTCATTTTGACTGTTGACTCTCACTCCCTTTCTACGGCCTGCCACGCAGGCTAGTTTGTTCTCAATTTTGTTCTTTTCTATATGCATGAGACAAAGATAATGAAATGCCCTACAATTACAGACCATTACAATTAATGTATGTGTCTAGAAGTTTGTAGAAGTGCACTTTTTGTTTTGCAGAAATTGAAACTAGAGTTCATATGTTGCATGTATAATAGAATAAAGATCGTTACTTCTATCAGTGCACCTATTTGCTACTGCAGGATTTATAAAATAAATACTCTTCTAAAATCTTACCCTCAATAGACTTTAGAGTTTTCATTATCAAGTGAGCAATATCCAATAGCTCTTCTGATGGACATCCGGGAATCATGCGGTATCCTTGTATATTTCTACTGGTACTCAGTCTACAGGACAGCACGTTTGCTCCGTAAAGCTTTCCACCTTTGATCTGCCTCCAGTTAAAGTTCACCTCTGACCTTAAACTCTTCATGTCATCAATTTGGTGAACCTCTCTAATAACAGGGTCAATAAGCTCACCGAACAGATCGTAACATTCTTCATCGCCCGCCAGCAATCCCGCGGAGTTCGGTATTGAAGTGAAATTTGCCGACGGACTATGTTGGCTAGATTCGATAAGATTATCAATGTCATACCCCTTTGAAGTACGCTTGTCTTTCAGTATGGAGAACATATCAGGAGTCAGAAGTTTTCCCGCGATAGTTGGGTTGTTCGTGAGATTTGGGAAGCTACTCATTTCGCGTTTCTTCCGGCAATAACAATAGCCGAGTGCGAGTAATGCACCAGCTCCCAGAGTGGCGCCAACTCTAAGTAAGGAAAAATGATTATTTGCAAAGTCTTTTAAGCTTTGAAGTAAAAATGTCATTATTCCTCGCAACGTTGCGCAATGAAACAAGACGTCGATGAGACGTCACAATCATAACTTAGACATCACTCGTGACGAAATAGAAGGACATGAGAGTTGCCAAAGCTGCTTGATGATTGAATAAACTTCATTAGTATATACACACTCAGTGATCTTGGTGTTTTAAGCAATCTGATTGGTTCGCTATCTCTGGCTAATG
>JAHPZR010053882.1:0-2500 GCA_019787425.1 Platygyra sinensis | reverse complement strand
AATTAACGCCTAGGGAGCTTATTTGAAATTTAGGAGAAGATTGGGGGTGCTTATTCAAGTGGGGGTGAGGGCGCCTATTAATTTTTCCCAAATCGTTGCTTTTAATGCAGCATGTGTGAAAACAGCAACATAAGTTGTTTATCGACGTAAAAAGCTGATCCTAAAGTTCAAACTGCAGCACCGTTAGTACATAATGTGTTCAACTTGTTCAAAAACTGAAATAATATTCAAATCTATACTGCATACATGATGAAAACTCAACATTCTTTGTTGTTTCATTACTCATTCACAAAAAGGGGGGAAGGGGTGCTTATTCGAGGGGGGCACTTATAACTTTGGCTGGTAAGAGGGGCACTTATTCGAAGGGGGCACTTATTCAAGGATTTACGGTATATTTACCCTTGAATGCCAAGTTGAATCTACATGAAGTTCCAAGGGACCTGCTACAAAAATTAACTTTTACTTTACCAAGGTTGGGATTATTTAGGTACACGTACTCACGTGAACTAGCAAATTACGTTTAAATTGGAGATCAGAATATGAATTTGTAAACACTGCAAAAAGTGCATGTGAATCTTATTTTGGCAATTTTGATATTTTCTTCACTGAGATCATTCTCTGGCTAGTAAATATCTGTCATATTATTGGCATATTGCTAATAATAAGTCTGATAATCAGATAGCTGATTTACATCACCTGGTATGGTGCACTTTCTTGTTTATGCCTAATTTATGCCTTCACAAAATGGTTCTTTCCCTCAAGTAGTTGCTGAATGATGCTCAAAGTACTAACTACTGTATCCAGATAGACATGTACTGTATACACCTGTAGACACAAATTCATTTGCTTAGTGCTGGCAGAAATATAAAGTGTAAATTAAGGTATGTTTCACTAATAAAATATGTTGTAATTCAAGAATGTTTTTACTCGGATGCCCAGTATGTGCCTAATTAAAACTTTTCAACTACACCAGGTATGTTATTTGTAGGTTATAGGTTTTTTCATATGGTATTTAACAAACCTTTATACTACATATTTTAGCCACATTCCTTCCTGACATCAAAATTCGCATCAAGTGATGATTTATGTATATGTGAGCTAATCAGTAACGTTAGTGATAACATTCACTCAAGAATGGCATGATTGTTTTTGTCAGAAGTTGAGCAAAGTTAAGGCTTCACCTGTCCAACCAATCTATGGTATCCATTCTTTCAACTCATCTTCAAAACTTTTGTTTACACAGTACAGGAAGGCAACTTTATCTCCCTGACGTCCAGGCATTACATTATATACATGACGTCTGGTGTGTTGGTGTGGTGTGTACATGTAGTTGTCTTGGTAACCAGGACAATCATGTGAAGGGCAGGCTGGTCCACAGTGGAACTTGACAAAGGAGAAATTCCTTTTACAAATTCCATCAACCATGGAAAACACTTGACACAACACATCTGCTGGCTTCATTCCTTGCATGTTACTGTAAAATTACATGATCGATTTTGTTTTAGCAAAATGCAATTGAACAGTTGAACTGATGGCCACCTCTTAACAGAGGCTGTAAATTAATTATCTGTAGTGAAGACTAAATTATTTTCAAGCCACTCCAAGGTCACCACTGACCAGCCTAATACTTGTGCAATCAAGTTAAACAGACAATGTGCTTTCAAGCTGGGAATTAATGAAAATAAACTTTGAGATACATGTACATTTATGGTTTTAAATAAAAATATACTCACAACTAACATTAGAAAGTATGTACAGCAATATAGAAAAATTAATATTGGAATTAATTGAATACTGTAGCTAGGCTAGAAGGGCTGGGGAAGTATCCTTTGACTGCCACATCATAACCAGATTCTGCTAAAGTTCATGAGAAAAGGTTTTTTTTTCTTAAAATTACCTGGAGCTGAAGGTCACTTCAATGATTGCCTCTTCTTTCATCAGTTTCAGTCTGTAGGGCTGACAAGGACGCATCCAGAACTTGCCAACATCTTTGAACATAATAGCTGGACCATTTGGAAACTCCACCATGCTGTTTTTGTGGGCACGAGATAGCAAGCGATGAAACAGGGGCTCTGGAAGGAACCTCTTGAAGAACACGTAGAACGTCTTGTCTGTGGTGTTGTCATGCCATATGGGAATGCATCCATCTGCAGACATTGGCAGCAAGGATGGAACAAAGTGAGTTGGCTGGTGTTCTTCATCATCATATAGGCTACGCATTTTCACTTTGTTGTTTGACAAGGAGCAGATCAAATCGTACTCCTCAAGGAATGCAGTCATGGCTTCTTCGTTTTCTTGCACTGTTGAGATGATTCTTGTCAGCAGTGATTTGGTGAGGCTTCCTTTGTCGTGCAGAAGTTCCCAGTCACGTCTGAAGCCTCTTTCTTGAATCATTTGTGGTGGTGGTGTGACAAGCTGGATGATTATATCAACCAGTATCTCAGGCTTGAGAAGAACCCAGTTGGACAGATCTCGATCTTTGTCAAGGTATATCACTAGT